>JAHHUM010003076.1:0-91357 GCA_036173005.1 Crenichthys baileyi
CACAACAGAACAGATTCTGAAATACATGTTGAGTTGACATCAATACCTGTTTGACTCACTGTGAGAATGCAATCTTGTGAATATATATGAAGAGGACCTTGCAGGGCTCTCTGCTGCCCCCTGAAGTTTTCTCACAAATACAAGCCCCCTGTTATCATGAGACAGCTGGTTCTTGCTTTTTTTATTTAATTCAAGAAGAGGAGCATAAAGATGTACTGGTGATACAGACAGTCAGCTCTATTCTATGCACAGTGATTATTGGACTATCACCTTGGAAGCTTGAGGAAGAGGACTTTTGTTTACACAACGTTCCTGCATCTAAGATGTTTGGGTTTTTATATATTCAGCTTCATCTATATTGTTTTTATCTACCCCCTCTTGCATTTCAGTGCAGATTCCCAGACCAAAACCAGTTAGGACAGAAACCCTTTAGAACCAATGATAGTACTGTGGTGTTCCTGGGCTCTTAAAAATATCTGGAATGAAGAAATAGCCTGGTCAGAAGTTTACATGCAGTCATCACAGGCATGAATGTAACATGATTTTGATTTTAATGCAGCATTTGAACCACCTTTTTCCAGAGTGTAATTAGCAACATACTGTAACATAAAACTGGGATGCACAGATTTGAATTAATTTTAGATATTCCCTCTTCCCTAAGGCTCAGAGATACAGACATGCACCTCTGCTAATATTTTAGTTAAATGTCTAGAAGCAATTTACATCTCAACCATATTTTTCTATCAACCAGCTTCTGGCAAAACACTGTGTTTTGTGAGTTTGGGATCACTGTCCTGTTGGAAGGCCCATGTGGGTCCAACTTTCAATCATCTGATTGTCATCCCTAGGTGAAGGGAAATTAGTTCTAATATTTATCAAATACCCAGGAAACCACCTCAAAAATGGAAAGAACTAGAGAACACAGGCTTAATTTGGGAGACGTGGAAAATAGGATGAATGCGTAGACTCGAGGGCAAACAGAGGCGAACGGCTGCGGGACTGACTACAGATTCTTTCATTGGTAAATAAATTGGAAAAAGCTTTTGGCTGCCCTTTAAGGGTTGCTCGGGGGAAGGGAAAAAAACCCTTGGCAAGGGCGGTACTCAGGGGAAGGCCCACGTTTGCGATCAGCAAACTTCTTGTTCTGTTCAGTGGAACGATGCAAGCCTCTAATGGTGGCATCCCAGAGGCGCTTGCGGCGGTGGATATGGTGATGGACAGAAGTGACTGCAATTTCTTTTTCATCGGCTGGGAAAAGAGGGGGTTGGTAGCCAACAGATGGCTCGAATGGGGGAAAGACCTGTGGCAGGGGACACGTGTGAGTTGTGAGCATATTCAACCCATGAGAGGTGATTGCACCAGTCCATGGGGTTAGTTGACGTAAGGCATCAGAGGGTTGATTCGAGTTGCTGGTTCCTCCTCTCAGTCTGTCCATTAGACTGGGGATGATAGCCTGAGGTCAGAGAAACCTTGGCTCCGGGAGCTAAACAAAACTGTTTCCACACCTGGGAAACGAACTGGAGTCCTCGATCAGACAGAATGTCCTGGGGAATACCATGTAAACGGAAGACATGTTTAACCATTAGCTGAGCTGTCTGAAGGGCGGACGGTAGTTTTCTTAGGGGTATGAGGTGACATGCTTTAGAGAAACGATCAATGATTGTCAGGATAGTGGTCATACCTTAAGAGGTGGGGAGGCCAGTAACAAAATCCAAGGCGATATGATACCAGGGTCGTCTTGGAATGCTTAGGGGTTGGAGATAAGCAGATGGTGGCTAATTGCTGGGTTTATTTCTGACACAGACAGTACAGGCTTGAACAACTCCTTTACATCCTTGTGCAGGGATGGCCACCAAAACCTTCTAGAGATACGCAAAATGGTTCTGCTAGCCCCGGGATGGGCAGAGAATTTGGCGGTGTGAAACCAGTGTATTAGGTGTGAGCGGACTGTGGAAGGAACAAAATGTCTGTTGAGTGGTCGTGTACCTGGATCTGGTTCCTGTTGCTGAGCACGAAGGACTATGTCCTCCACCTCCCAAGTGAGGGATCCAACTGTCCAACTAGTAGGCAGAACTGGTGCAGGCTCCTCTTCAGAGTCTTTAATGGAGAATTGTCTAGACAGGGCATCTTGCTTAGTCTTGGACCCAGGTCTGTAAGAAATAGACAAATCAAAACGAGAAAAGAACAGAGACCAACGGGACTGGCGAGAGTTCAGTCATTTAATAGACTGCAGGTAGGCTAGATTTTTATGGTCAGTCCAGACCAACACTGGGTGTTTGGCTCCCTCTAACCAGTGCCGCAACTCTTCTAATGCCATCTTGATGGCTAATAATTCCCTGTCTCCGACATTGTACGTTCGCTCTGCATCGCTCAGTCTGCGGGAGAAAAAGGCGCAGAGATGTAACCTCCCGTCTGTTTGGAAGGTCTGTGACAGGACCATTCCCACCTCAGTATCTGAGGCATCCACCTATAAAACAAACTGTCTGGTGGGGTATGGATGGACTAGCATGGGAGCCTGTGAAAACTTCTCTTTGAGGGCGAGGAAAGCAGAGTCTGCTTCTGGTGTCCAGGAGAATGTGGTTTTTGTGGAGGTTAAGGCCGTTAGGGGACCAGCGGTCTGACTTTGGTTTATGAATTTCCTGTAGAAGTTAGCGAACCCTAGAAAACGCTACAACTTTTTGCATGACTTCGGGACTGGCCACTCGAGAACTGCTTTAATTCTTTCTGGGTCCAACCGGACCTGTCCACCCTCAAGGATGAAGCCCAGAAAAGTTACAGAGGAATGATGGAACTTACATTTTTCTGCCTTAACAAACAGACGGTTTTCTAATAGGCATTGGAGGACCAGGTGAACATGGCAGTGATGTTCCTCCAGGTTCCTGGAGTAGATTAGTATGTCGTCTAAGTCAACAACGACGAAAATGTTCAAAAAATCCCTTAAAATGTAATTTACAAGAAACTGAAAAACAGCTGGAGCATTACACAGTCCAAAAGGCATCACTAAATATTCAAAATGTTCCAAAGGTGTTTTGAAAGCCGTCTTCCACTCATCCCCCTGGCGGATCCTAACTAAGTGGTAAGCATTTCTGAGGTCTAGTTTGGTGAAAATAGAGGAGCCGTGCACTGGTACAAAGGCAGAGGAAATGAGAAGAAGTGGGTATTTGTTTTTTACTGTGATCTGGTTTAGGCCCCTATAATCAATACATGGACGGGGGGAACCGTCCTTCTTCCCAAAAAGAAAAATCCTGCCCCTAAAGGGGAGGAGGAATGACTGATTATATCTGCTGCCAGAGATTCATTTATACATTTTTCCATAGACTGCTGTTCAGGTCGTGATATATTGTATAATCTACTGGAGGGAAGAGGGGCCCCAGAAAGTAAATCCATTGCAAAATCATTGGGTCTGTGCGGTGGCAAGGATAGAGCCTTGGTTTTGTTAAAAACTTGTTTTAAATCCTGATACTTCGTGGGAACCTACAGGGGTTGGACAATGAAACTGAAACACCTGTCATTGTAGTGTGGGAGGTTTCATGGCTAAATTGGACCAGCTTGGTAGCCAGTCTTCATTAATTGCACATTGCACCAGTAAGAGCAGAGTGTGAAGGTTCATTTAGCAGGGTAAGTGCACAGTTTTGCTCAAAATATTGAAATGCACACAACATTATGGGTGACATACCAGAGTTCAAAAGAGGTCAAGTTGTTGGTGCACGTCTTGCTGGCGCATCTGTGACCAAGACAGCAAGTCTTTCTGATGTATCAAGAGCCACGGTATCCAGGGTAATGTCAGCATACCACCAAGAAGGACGAACCACATCCAACAGGATTAACTGTGGACGCAAGAGGAAGCTGTCTGAAAGGGATGTTTGGCTGCTAACCCGGATTGTATCCAAAAAACATAAAACCACGGCTGCCCAAATCACGGCAGAATTAAATGTGCACCTCAACTCTCCTGTTTTCACCAGAACTGTCCGTCGGGAGCTCCACAGGGTCGATATACACGGCCGGGCTGCTATAGCCAAACCTTTGGTCACTCATGCCAATGCCAAAGGTCGGTTTCAATGGTGCAAGGAGCGCAAATCTTGGGCTGTGGACAATGTGAAACATGTATTATTCTCTGATGAGTCCACCTTTACTGTTTTCCCCACATCCAGGAGAGTTACGGTGTGGAGAAGCCCCAAAGAAGCGTACCACCCAGACTGTTGCATGCCCAGAGTGAAGCATGGGGGTGGATCAGTGATGATTTGGGCTGCCATATCATGGCATTCCCTTGGCCCAATACTTGTGCTAGATGGGTGCGTCACTGCCAAGGACTACCGAACCATTCTTGAGGACCATGTGCATCCAATGGTTCAAACATTGTATCCTGAAGGCGGTGCCGTGTATCAGGATGACAATGCACCAATACACACAGCAAGACTGGTGAAAGATTGGTTTGATGAACATGAAAGTGAAGTTGAACATCTCCCATGGCCTGCACAGTCACCAGATCTAAATATTATTGAGCCACTTTGGGGTGTTTTGGAGGAGCGAGTCAGGAAATGTTTTCCTCCACCAGTATCACGTAGTGACCTGGCTACTATCCGCCAAGAAGAATGGCTTAAAATCCCTCTGACCACCGTGCAGGACTTGTATATGTCATTCCCAAGACAAATTGACGCTGTATTGGCCGCAAAAGGAGGCCCTACACCATACTAATAAATCTTTGTGGTCTAAAACCAGGTGTTTCAGTTTCATTGTCCAACCCCTGTATGTAAGATATGGGAAATTATCCTCAGACTCGCTGGGCTCAGGGGGCTTTTTAGAAATAGCTGACTGGAAACAGGAAGAGACAGTTGCAGTTAAGGAAGGTCAGGGTTTGCTGTAACATGGAGGCGATCAGCTCTAATTGTTGGTTAGTTTGTCTCTGTTGACCTGAAAGGGAACGGAGAGCGGAGCCATGAGACTGCAACTGGTGAGAATGATCGGACAGAGTTCTCCTGAGCTCATCTGCTGGACCAAGTTGGGCTGAGTGTCCTGTCGGTTTGTTGTTGATCCTGAAGCTGCCAGTCAGGAGTTAATCCAAGAAGGAAACTTGAGACTTGAATCTTGAAAATCCAGGAGCATCGAAGCTACTTAGATCCAGAGGTCAGGAGTATGCTTAACACCAGAACTGGAGGCTGGATCAAAACAGGTCTGGAACCTAAGAAGGAGGACACGAGAAGGTAATTCTTGGACACTTAGAGCAACTTGAAACAAGCTTAGATCTGGGCTAGAGATTGTTACCACTGTAGGGTAACACACAGCTGATGAAGTGTTGACAGCTTCAGGCTTAAATACCCCCAGTCAGCAATCAGGAGATGGTTAACACCTGTCCACTCGCACCCAGGAGCAACAGTGCCCTATATGGACCAAGCAAAGCTAATAGCAAGCAGGAAAAGCAAAAAACACAAAACTCCCAGACCCTGACATAAATCTGTGTATCCTTTTTCCTCCAGTACACAATTTTGCATATATGTATTTCATAGAATATATTAACAGTGCGCATATCACTAAGGAACACATCTTGTAGCCTAATGGACATATGATAATATGTAGAATCTTCATATAATGTGATTATTCTTTATTGTCAGACCTGTAAAATACCATGAACATCTGTTGTATAGTGCCTGAGGCTCAGGTCCTCAGAATCAAAATGTCCCAGAGAGTAGATGTAACCATGTTTTGTTTTGTTTCCCTTGCTTTCTCTGACCTTCAGGTTCGTGACGCCAATAGCGTCGGTAGCAGGGAGGAAGCAGAAAGAAACAGCAGGCGGGCCCTGATACTGAACAACGTGGCTGTGGCATTTGGGATTGTAACCTATATCACAGCGATTGTACTTGTAGTTACTGTTTGGATATAATTTAATGTTTGCCTCAGATTTATGTCATTCTACATCAACTACCTAGACAATAAGAAGACATGAGGCCAAATGTCATCCATTTTTAACCAGTCATCGAACTGATTAACAATGTTCCACTTATTACTTTAATCAGTTTGTCTGAATATGTTTCTAATTTCAGTGTCCTTTGTCGTCACAATCAGTAGTCTTTTATAATTTCTATCAGAGTTATTTGCATATTATGGTATTATTTTATCATTGGAATTATTTCAGCCAAAGTGGCATCTATGAACAACCTTTAGTGACTTTAATTGAGCACATTGAACACTTTGACATGTTTTAAACATGTTTTTTTTTTCCATAAAATGTAAGTCTTTTCAAATATTTGTGCAGATAAAACCTGCTTAGTTTTGTGTAAATCCTTAACAAAAGATCTTAACGTGTTGATAGGTATGATACTTTGCATTTCTCTTTCATAAGTTTTGTCTAGTAAAGTTAATGAAGATGGGCTTAATAAAGATGGGGTAGTCTATTTACAGAGTTAAACGATCAAATGTTCAGGACGAATGGGAAAAATAATAATAAAAACAAATACCCAGCTAATTAAATGTTGTGGCTTGACCTTTCTTTGTGAATTAAGTTAAAATGTAAGAGACAGATGTCTGGAAATGTGTAAGATTTAAGTATTTTCCTTACTTAGACCAGTACGGGAAATTAAAGTTGGAAAAATTGATATTTCACGACTTTATTCAGTATTCCATTTCATATCTGTACATTCATTTACAATTCACTCAGCTGTTCGTCCATCCACTAGTCTGTTTATCCATCCATCCATCATCCATCGTTAGTATCCAACCATTGTAAAAACTGCTGTTATACATCTATAGTAATCTAGAGGAATAGCATAAAAGGGCACCAGTCTCTGGAAATTTAAGTCTGGAAAGTCTGACATTTTTACGGCACTAATGTTTGCTATTGGAAGCAAAGAATTTACCAGTTAAAAAACGAAGTTGTTGCTCCCTCTGGTGGACATTTTAAAAATGCTTAGCCTTTCAAACTGACGTGAATCAATCAAAAATTTACCAACGGCTCTCTCTTTAATTACGTTTTGGTGGGATACAGTCTAAAATGATTCAATTAAATTAAAAATAAAATTAAACAAAAATTAAATGTTACCACACACAGCAACAAACGACAATTAAAAGATGAGAGCAGCACCTCCTGGGTTCAGTCTGATACTAATTGAACAGTGAAGAACAGTTGATTTTACAGATGTGTTTCCAACAAATTATGCACGCATCTTTGCCTTTGACTTTTTTAAATAACCCCTTAGATGTTCATGTCCTGTAAAAACCTCTACATCCTGTCTTAATCTTCCTGCATGTGTTTGACTTTTTCCTGGAATATTTGCGGGTCTGACTCTGGTAGTAGACACTGCGCATCCAAACGGAAATCTAAGGTTGTTTCAAAGTAGAGGTCGATTTCAACTTAAATGATCACAAAGGGGTTTCGACGCGGGCCTAATTTGATCTCCGATAAGACAACAAGAGCACCGGAGTTCTGGTTTTAATGTTCATTTTATTTCATCCTTAAAAATATAATTTTGGTTAATACTTGGTTTGTGAAGAAGACTACCTAACAAAATCACGATGATCTGTTGTTTTTAAGGGCGCGGAGTTAAATTTAGGGATGCTAAACCTCAGACATGCCTGAGCGGGTGATTTTATTTTGAAAGTCTGGACCAGAAGGGTTTTGGTCACTTCCACGAACTTGATAGATGATGTGATCATATTTTTCTAGACCCGAGTTTGATCATTTGCGCCTGGTGAACAGTGTATGAAGGACACGGTGGTCGTGTTCGGAAAAAGTGTTCATTAAACTCTTCTGAAGGGAAAAGAACGTCTTTTTTTTCCAAAGGTGATTTCTGACAGGTGAACTCTGTAATTCGATGGATTATAACAAGACAGCGAGCGCTCCAAACTGGGACGATGAGAAGTCCTCAATGGTGCAGAACCCCCCTCCACCTTACCAAGATTACCCGGGAGCCGTTCAGCCTGGCCCGGCTTACCCGCAGCAGGTAAAACAAAAGACTTTAAACTCTATAGATTTTTGCAGTTTATTCCTAAGTGAAGTTTTGAAACGAAAATTCAATATAAATTCCTTTTTTTTAACCGTTCTTTCTCTCTTTCACATAGGTTTTCTTTCTTTTTTCCTTTTTATTCATGTAAATGTTTTTTTTCTTTTAAGTCACTTCTTTTTTTCTTTTAAAGAAACTAAAATAATCAGAAATAACAGAAAAACAACTTTTAAGAAAGCACGTTTTATCGTCTTTGAATATCGCCACTTTCCCTTTTTAATACAATACGTTAAAAAACGTTGCTGACGTCACCCTCCCCCCGCCACCCACTCACGCACCCAAGTGAAAGTTTACTCTTGATTAAACAAATCGGTTGGTCTGTGAAAGAAGAGGGTCTGTTTCGGTTTCAGTTCACCTGTTCGTTCCCATCCCTTTTACCGTTTTCATCTCATTTTTTGCTGTGTTGCAACAGCACCATGGAGCCTGGGAGTGGCCTAAGCAGAGGATAATGCTTTCAAGTGATAATGTAAAACTAAACGTATGCAGATGAGGAAACGAATAAATAAAACATATCTATAGATTTTTTTTTTCCTTATAATATCAATGTGTAACAGATGATGACCAAAACTGTTATTTTGTCCTACATTTCAAATTCTGACATGTTAGATTTCAAAGCATCCGTGAGCTATGAGCATGTGTGGCCCTCACATGTTTTTGTAATCTTGTGTTCTCATCATCTTACAGTAATAATGGAAAAAAAAAGGAACGGTTTTAAAATACACGATGAAAAGATAAGTTATTCTTCATTTTTCATACCTGCCTATCCTTTCAGGGCTGTGGTGGGGCTGGTGCTTTGTCTGACCATGCACACACCATGCACACACCATACCTACAGTGGTGGAAAAGTATTTGATACTCCACTGATTTTGCAAGTTTTCTCACTTACAATACTACATTTTCATCGTAGGTACACTTCTACTGTGAGACAGAATCTTAAAAAGCAAAATACAGAAAATCAGATTGTATGATAGGCATTTAACTGCATGAACTAATTATTTGATACAGTAGAAAAATAGAACTTAATATTTGGTACATAATTCTTTGTTTACAATTGCAGAGGTCAGACGTTTCCTATAGTTCTTGACCAAGTAGGGATTTTGGACCACTACTCCATACAGATCTTCTCCAGATCCTTCAGGTTTCAGGGCCGTCGCTGGGCAATATGGACTTTCAGCTCCCTCCAAAGATTTTTGATTGGGTTCAGGTCTGGAGACTGGCTAGGCCACTCCAGAACCTTGAAATTTTTCTTACGGAGTCACTCCTTAGTTGCCCAGGCTGAGTTTCGGGTCATGCTTGAAAACTCAACTGCGACCCATCTTTAATGCTTTTACTGAGAGAAAGAGGTCATTGTCCAAACTCTTGAGATACATGGCCCCACCCATCCTCCCCTCAATACAGTGCAGTCATCTCGTCCCCTTTGCAGAAAAGCATCCCCAAAGAATGATGCTTCCACCTCTGTGCTGGTAGGGATGGTGTTCTTGGGGTTGTACTCCATCCTTTTTCCTCCTCCAAACACGGCGAGTGGAGTTTAGAACAAAAAGCTCTATTTTTGTCTCATCAGACCACGTGACCTTCTGCCATTTCTGGATCATCTAGATGGTCATTGGCAAACTTCAGACGGGCCTGGACATGCGCTGGCTTGAGCAGGGGGACCTTGCGCGCGCTGATTTTAATCCATGACTGCATAGTGTGTTACTAATAGTCTTCTTTGAGTCTGTGGTCCCTCAGTCTGATGGAGACTGACTGTCATCTTGAGTTTCTTCCATTTTCTAATAATTGCACCAACTGTTGTTGCCTTGTCATCAAGCTGCTTGCCTACAGTTTTCTACAATTTTGTCCCTGGTGCCCTTAGACAGCTCTTTGGTCTGTCTATCTCTCACAGTTGAATAGGCAGGAAGACATGGGACCTTGATTCTGCAATCCAAAAGTGCTAACCACTGTTCCACCATACAAGTAATAAAATATTAAACATAAATTGGCAGTTTTCTCTCTGACACCATATACACTTTAATTTATATCCTCCTACAGTTACAGAAATGGCTGTGGAATTGGATGTCTTTTAGTATTATGAAAATACAGGCCAAGTTTTTGTTTCTCTTTCCTGTTTATTTTTTTTTAATCTTTTATGCCAGGAAAGAAAATCAAACTAAACTCAAAAGTCTACTTATCCATTCTGACCATGAAAAAAGCTGCTTCTATTTTAATTTGATATTTTGTATTTTAAACTAAAAATCAAAGAACACGCTTTGTACTTCATTACTGGTTTCTGATAAGAACATCCAAAATGTATCCATCCAGCAGATTGCATTGTTTTATGTTTCTACTTTCAACCAAAAATGCCCAAATACTCTGAAAAATTTGGGACTTTTAGCAGTATATAATGTATGAACAGAGGAGTTTAAGGTCAAACACCCTACTTCCATCAGCAAACCATATTCTACCCATGTACCTAAACTATTGTGTATCAGTTTCTTTGTAGAGTTTACCAGGAATAATAGTATATAGAAATAACTTTCAGTTGGCAAAGTTGGTATGAAATACCTCGTGGCAGGCAGCTCCATTTTATATGCTAAAAAGTTAAGGTACGAAACAACTAAAAGAAAAACACCACCTTACCTTAGAGTTAGAAGTTAGAGCTGATATGTATGTGCTGCTCTGCATTATGGCCCAACATCTCCGCTTTTGTCTCATATTTCTAAAGAACGTGAGTCTCAAGTCATGCCATGTTCTTTGATTTACAGGGATGTCCAGTTCTGGAAAGATAAATGTTTTACATTTGTGAATGTTTTTTTCTCGCTGTAAAAGGATGGATTTCATATTTCCTGACAACAACCATGGTATAACACTTCCTACACCTGATTATCAGCAACACTTCTTTAAATGTTTGAAACATTTAATTCCCTGTAGATTTGAAAGTCCTAGTTAAATAAAAACACTAAAAACCTTAACTTTCATCGTGTGTGGCCATCTTCTATTCATGCTTCTGCAGTTTTTTTGACAGTAGAATATTAAACCAGACATTCATTGGGGGAAAGAAAATGAAATCGAGTTTCAATGATATCATATATACGAGGTTCCTTTGGTTTGCACTGCGGTGTTTGGGTACAGAGCTGCTCTACTGTGCCAATTTTGCATATTTCGTATTACCTATAGGAAATGTAAAAGTCCAATTTGCAAATTAAATAAAATGTAAAAAATTAAATCCCAAAAAATTATATTGTATGCATTTATTGTAAATACCAAGAGGTGGTTCTTAATGATGACCTGGGTAAGCCCCTTGTTTGTAACACCACCACCTCCTCCCTCCCAGGTAAGACCCCGCACACACACCCACTGCACAAAGCCCATTCTGCAGAAAGACCTATAATACCCAGTTTATTGTGTTATGACTTTTATCTCAATATCAGGTAGTCCTGAAGTTAAAAAAGCTACATTACATTGTTTTTTTTTTTTTTTTTTTTTTTTCATATCAATTTCCATGGATCTGACACTAGGCTTAAAGAAATTCCAAAGCTTTAAATTGGATACCAGCTTCAGTGTTAGCAGCCATCCGCAGTGCAAGGGATATTTTTACCACACAGAGTAGCTCCCACCTCCCGATATGCACACAAGCAATAGAAAACTTGTTTTCTATCATTTGCTTGTTTGTTTTCTATTGGTTTACATTAAAGTGCAAACTGTTCCTGGGTTTTTCCATCCCCGAGGCTGTGCTGCCCTGGGTGATGAGTCATATTACCCAATCAAAAACCACCACTGGTAATTCCCTTAAACATAGACTTGGATAACCACCCCCCTGTTGTTCTTGGGTTCAACATCCTGAAATAGGTTTTAATTGCATTTCATGCGTGCTGTCTTCAGGGTTATGGATTCCCCCAGCAGCATGGTGCAGTATACAGCCAGCAGCCGCAAGCCGCAGGCCAGCAGTACCCAGGACAGCCCATCCCTGTTGCCATCCAGCCCACAATGTACATGACTCAAGGCCCTCTGGCAAACCCCGTCAACGACTACCTGGGCTACTCCATCTTCACCATGCTCTGCTGCTGCCTGCCGCTTGGAATCGCTGCCCTCATCTACTCCATCTCGGTGAGTTTCTTCCACTTTGGTTTGTAGTATACTCTTTGATTTTTGCACTGTTAATGTATATATATTAGACAGTTTCCCCATGGAAGACATGAATCACCTCATGGTGCATGTTAGTGCAAACCTGTTCGTGCGAGCTGATGTTTCTGTGCTGATAAAACAACATTCGGGCAACAAAGGAAGGATTAAGAAAATAATGAATTTTACTTTCAGTTCCAATTTTCTTTTTTTCTTTTTTTTTACTACCTCTTGTTTGTGGACCAACTGATTTTCTCAGGGTGTTTTTCTGATTAACTCGTATTAGCTGGCAAGAAAATCATGGTAAAAAAAAAATTACCAGGTGCCGTCTTCTCAAAAGCTGATGTAAATATCATCGTTTTGGCTGTGGCTTTTACTTCACCACATATGGGAAGAAACTTGTGCCATCAGAAACTGAATTTGAATTGCTCTGACTGAAATGGTATTTGTGTAATTTGAAATTAAATGCATTGGTTTGAAAATGAATTTCACTAAACTGAAACTGAATATAGTGGTTTAAAACTGAATTTGTTTGCTTTTAAAATGTATTTCGTTGTATTAAAAATTCAGTTTGACTACTTTCACTTTCAGGTCTGTAATTCAATTTCAGTTCCAAAATTCAGTTCTTTGTGTCACACATCCGGGTCCTTGAGGATAGCCACAGATTAATCAAACACAGATTCATCAATTTACGTTTCACATCAGGTTAAACTTCCTTTACGGCATGTTGAGCTGGAGCAGTGCAGCATACATGAACTTAGTGGATGTCCATCACCAAGTCAAATGAGCATCTATAAGAAGCGTCATGTACAAATGATGGTCTAACAGTAACACTTATGCTACCTGTAGCTATTAGCTAAACATGCTAGATTAGCATAGTGTGCTGCCGGTGTTACGTCGGTCTGTGTTTCTCTTGCCCTTACCTCAGCGTAACTTCTGTTGCCTAGCAACCGTGTTGGCGTGAAGCGCAGAGCCGAAAAGGTTTAAAACGCGTTCTCTACTGTAAATGACTACAGGTTTTTTATTTACTCTTTACATATTGCTGATGGCTTATAGTGCTGTTTTGTTTTAAATTGTTATTGTTTTATGATATTGTTCATTATTCAGCCATTTAAAATGGTGAAAATATTTTTTGTGTTCATAGATATAAAAATCTAACTAGATAAAATACAAATACCATTTGTTTAATTTATCTGCAACAACTTCAACAACTTAAACACTAACATATTAACTTTAGGAACAAAGTTTAACTCAGTTTATTTGCAGACAATAATAATAATAATAATTATTGTTATTATAATAAGTAAACCAAATATTAATATTAGATTTCATTTGACTGAATTATATCTGTCTAACTTCCACCCATTGGGGAAACCCAGCGGGAGTTTGAAAACAATAATGTGCCGGGAGCCAGCTGTTCTCTCTGGGTTTAGCACACCTCAACCACCTGGTCAGCTGACAGCTGGCGAGGCGAGCCGGCTGCTGGGGCAGCGGACGAACACATCGGCGCATTTGTGTAATTAAGCGATATCTTAATAAACTGATCAGATATTCTAGGTTTACACAACTACATTCTTGTCGAAAAACATTTTAAAAGTTCAGTTGTTTCACAGAATGCGCAATGTATCCAATTTTATTCACAGCTTTTTTCTGTTCTCCGGCCTTTGCTACTTCCATTTGAACAATCTACTTCGACCCGCAATGAAACATGGGATAGGGTGGGACATGGAGGATACACCGGAGCCATCCTTCAAATATGGGGATAAGGAGGACGCATTTGTTGGAACCTTGGAGATTGGACAGCATTCGTCGCTTCATCTAGGACGTTATCGGCCTACAAAGAATGCAAAGAATGCAGACCTGCATAGTGAAATTCATTTTCAAACCAATGCATTTAATTTCAAATTACACAAAAACAGATTCAGTCTGAGCAATTCAAATTCAGTTTCTGATGGCACAAATTTCTTCCCATAACCACAGCAAAATGGGTTTTTAGTTTAACTGCCAACTCGTGAATAAAAATAAAACCCACAGTACCTTGTAAAAATGTGTTTCTATTTCCTAAAACACCGTCACAGAAACCCTACTTAACATACAAGAGAAATTTGAAAGCACTAGGTTTTATTTAGGGGTATCAGAATAAAGACAAGCCACACTTTTTATAAAAGTTTTTGAAAACCACGTATGGTTTCTTTCCACTTCATGATTCATACATTGAAGTTTGTGTTTGAATCCAGGGGATATAACTTCTTTAGCAAGGCTCTGTATGTATGGGGCCTTAAAACAGGTCCAGACATGAAGAATGACTGGCATTTACTAAAGAAAATCTGAGGAAGGAACACAGAAGATACAGATCACGCAGGGTGTTCTTCATTGTTTGATAAACAGGCTGAGAATGAGCGCTTTGTAAATCTGTTTAGATATATCCAAAAACATTTAGATATATTTGTCAATTGCATCTTATGAAGGTTTTGTGAAAGTAGAGGGTATGGCATCCGAGAGTTGAGATGTTTCATGCAATAAAAGCTGTCCTCTTCTTCTGTGTGGCCCTACTGCAGCCAGCAGGCCCCACAGTGTTTCAGCCATGCATGTTAGGAGGTGTGCTATTGAAGGACTGCTCAGCCAGTCTCTCAGCGGCGGCAGCAGGTGCTGAAAGCTATTTCTGGCCTGTCTACATATAGTACCAGCAAGAATTTACATTGATGGATGGAGCCCCAGACTGAATTACAGCACAGGACTCTCCTCCTCTGGACTTTTAAGTGGCTTTTAAGCTTTCCAGTTACTCGAGTACCTGAAGATCACTGGGAATATCTGTCTGTGTCAGTAGTATTTGATTAAACATTACCTTAAAGATAAGAAACTCAAACACCAAAAGCTTTAATCTTAAATAAGATTTTAGACCAATCGAATGGAAGACAAAAATTGGAAACATTTAAAATTAGCACACTTAGCTGAATGTGGCCAGAATTGTAAAAACTGGCAAAATGTAAAAATGTATCACAATTTTTTTTTTTACTTTTCTTTTTGACATTATCTGTGCTTAATTTTATTTTTATTCAATGATGCTGATTAGTCTGATTTAGTTTATTTATTAGTTTTTATTCTGTAATGATAATTAGGCTGGCTATAAGTGTTTTTTTCTCAATTATTTATTATTTTTATTATTATTATTTATTTGATTTAATTTTTGGCATTCTCTTTGCTCCAAGTTTTTATTTTTTATTTTATCCTCCAGTACATCGACTAAACAACGGTAAATGAGCCTAAAGTGATTAAATGCGTGAACCTTTAGTTGTTCTGTGTTTGTCTTGCATCTGAAAGCAGTAGGCAAGTTTTCTCTTGCTGTACAAACAGAAATATTGTTATCGAGTCTTTCAAGCTAGATCTTGATGTGGGCTCTATGTAATAATGTGATCATGTGATTCTTAGTCTTTTGTGTTGATTTAGTGCTGATGAAGCGATGTTTTCTTCTTAGAAAACTGAAATAAGGCAAGATTCAACATTGATTTAACTCATTTGAGTTAAGCTTTGTGGAAATCCCCATCATGACTTAATGTGTTACTGAATTTGGTCACAGCCTGGAGAACGTCTCCTCCTGAGCTTTCTTTTCTTTGACTTAGCCAGCCTGTGTGCCCTGTTCTTTTTTAAGATGTTGGAAAACATTTAGAATAAGCCCCATGCAGTCAGATGTTCAAACGAGTTACAAAGATAGTTTTAATGCTTCATTTTCAGGAAAGAATTTGCCAAAGTCCCTCAGCTGTTTTGGCCATTTTTACGTAAGGAGTAACAACAACCCTTCCCGTTTATCTTGGTTTTAACCTAAATAGATAAGGGCTCTTTGGTTTGTTTACAGTCCCAAATTTCACAATTAAAGATAACCCTCCCGAGGTTATAGGGACAAAAAAGACTTATCTGTACTTTACCATTTAGCAGCTCATTATTCATTACACCAATGAAACAGAGCTGTGTCAATGTGAGGTTTTTGGTTGTTTCGCAATATGTTTCACATGATCGTATTAGTATATTAGACATATTATCAGCTGCCTCTAAAATTGGGCATGTGGGTGTGCAGACACATTTGTGCCATCACAACATTACTCCTTGATAACCTTTCTGCTAGTTAGAGAACATTACTAAGGGAGCAAATAAAGTGCACAGACATAGATGACAAATCTTGTTTCAAGTATTTCAAAAAGAACTGGACTGACAGAAACAATCTCCTACTACAAGTGTGCTGTGAGTGGGGTTGTCTTTTGACAAAGACCAAAACTTATAACTGAAACCGGTTGTGATTCAGATGGCCTGCTTTATAACTGGAGATTATAACATCCTAAAATTATTATACTGTCCTAAAAAAGATGCACATAAGTATTGTTGGTTTCAGAAGTAAGCCACGTAGAAATTTTAGAAAACCTTTGCTGAAATATTGACTTACGACTTATGTTTTACTACAAAGCATAACTCTACAAAAAATAAACAGAATTTTCCATCAAAGTTTCAAGTCAAACCCCACTGTAAAATCAACTTGACTCACTTTAGTTACACGTCATAATCTCATCGTCGTCTTCAGCTTCATCGGGGCCTGGGTCGCGGGGGCATTAGACTCCCAGACGTCCCTCTCCCCAGACACCTCCTCCAGCTCCTCCGGGGGGAGCCCAAGGCGTTCCCAGGACAGTTGAGAGACATAGTCCCTCCAGCGTGTCCTGGGCCTCCTCCCGGTGGGACGTGCCTGGAACACCTCCCGAGGAAGACATCCAGGAGGCATCCGGTATAGATGCCTGAGTCACCTCAACCGGCTCCTCTCGATGTGGAGGAGTAGTGGCTCTACTCCGAGCTCCGAGATGGCCGAGCCCCTCACCCTATCTCTAAGGGAGTGCCCGGCCACCCTACGGAGGAAGCTAATTTCAGCCGCTTGTATCCAGGATCTCGTTCTTTCAATCATAATCCAAAGTTCATGGCCGTAGGTGAGGGTAGGAACTTACACCGACCGGTAAATGGAGAGCTTCACTTTCGGCTCAGCTCTTTCTTCACCACAACGGACCGGCACAGCATCCCCATTACTGCGGCAGCTGCACTGATCCGTCTGTCGATCTCCCGCTCCATACTTCCCTTACTCGTGATAAAAGACCCCCAGATACACAAACTCCTGCACTTGAGGCAGTAACTCCCCTCCAACCTGAATTGGACAAGCCACCTTTTTCCGGTTGAGAACCATGGCATCGGACATTGAGGAGCTGATCTTCATCCCAGCCACTTCACACTCAGTTGCGAACCTCCCCAGCGCATGCTGTAGGCCTTGGCTAGAGGGGGCCAGCAGGACCATGTCATCTGCAAAAAGAAGAGATGAAATCCACTGGTCCCCAAACCGGCCCCCTTCCAGCCCTTGGCTGCACCTAGAAATCCTGTCCATAAAAGTTATGAACAGGACCAGTGACAAAGGGCAGCCCTGCCGGAGTCCAACATGCACCGGGAACAGGTCCAACTTAGTGCCGGCAATGCGAACCAAACTCCTGCTCCACTTGTACAGAGACCGGATGCCCCCTAGTAAAGGGCCCCCGATTCCATACTCCTGGAGCACCCCGCACAGGGCATCACGAGGGACACAGTCGAATTCTTTCTCCAGGTCCACAAAACACATGTGGACTGGTTGGGCAAACTCCCACGAACCCTCGAGTACCCTGCAGAGGGTGTAGAGCTGGTCCAGTGTTCCAAGGCCGGGACGAAAACCAGACTCCTCCTCCTGAAGCCGAGGTTCGACTATCGGCCGGACTCTCCTCTCCAGTACCCTGGCATACGCCTTACCAGGGAGGCTGAGGAGTGTGATCCCCCTATAGTTGGCCAACACCCTCCGGTCACCCTTCTTATGAAGGGGGACCACCACCCCGGTCTGCCAGTCCAGAGGCACTGTCCCTGACTACCACCCAATGTGGAAGAGGCGTATTCAACCATGACAGCCCCACAACATCCAGAGACTTGAGGCACTCAGGGCGGATCTCATCCACCCCCGAAACCCTGCCACCGTGGAGCTTTTTAACCACCTCGGTGACTTCAGCCTGGGTGATGAAAGAGTCCAACCCAGAGTCCCCAGCCTCTGTTTCCACCAGGGAATGTGTGACAGCAGGATTGAGGAGATCCTCGAAGTACTCCTTCCACCGCCCGATAAGGTCCTCAGTCAAGGTCAGCAGCCTCCCACCCCCACTGTAAACAGTGTTGGCGAAGCACTGCTTCCCCCTCCTGAGGCGCTGAACATTTTGCCAGAATCGCTTCGAGGCCAACCGGCTGTCCTTCTCCATGGCCTCACCGAACTCCTCCCAGGCCTGAGTTTTTGCCTCTGCCACAGCCTGGACCGCGGCACGCTTGGTCTCAAGGTACCCGTCAGCCGCCTCAGGAGTCCCACAAGCCAACCACAGCCGATTTGGATTCCTTCTTCAGCTTGACACCTTCCCTTACTGCTGGTGTCCTCCACCGGGTTTGGGATTGGCACTGCAGACCTTACGGCCACAGCTACGGGCAGCAGCGTCGACAACAGATGCGGAGAACATGGTCCACTCGGACTCTATGTCTCCAACCTCCCCCGGAATCTGGTCAAAGCTCTCCCGGAGGTGGGAGTTTAATACATCTCTGGCCGAGGGCTCTGCCAGACGTTCCCAGCAGACCCTCACTATGCGCTTGGGCCTGCCAAGTTGGTCCGGCTTTCTCCTCTTCCAACGGATCCAACTCACCACCAGGTGGTGATCAGTGGACAGCTCAGCCCCTCTCTTCACCCGAGTGTCCAAAACATGCGGCCGAAGGGCTGAAGACACAACAGCAAAGTCGACCATCAACCTCCTGCCTAGGGTGTCCCGGTGCCAAGTGCACTGATGAACACCCTTATGCTTGAACATGGTGTTCAGTATGGATAATCCGTGACTAGCACAGAAGTCCAATAATGAAACACCACTCGGATTCAGATCGGGGAGGTGATTCCTCCCAATCATGCCTCTCCAGGTGTCACTGTTGTTTACCACGTGGGCATTGAAGTCCCCCAGCAGAATAGTGGGAGTCCCCGGGAGGGGCACTATGCAGCACCCTCAACAGGGACGCCAAGAAGGCCGGGTACTCCGCACTACCGCTCGGCCTGTAGGCACTGTCAATGTAAATGACAGTGCAGGGATGCGACCCTCTCATCCACTGGGGTAAACCCCAACACCAGACGGCTGAGCTAAGGGGCAACAAGCAAACCCACCCCAGCTCGCCGCCTCTGTTGTGGAGATGGGTTCCAGAGCCACGCTGTGCGTGGAGGCGAGCCCAACTATTTTTAGTTGATATCTCTCGACTTCCCGCATAAGCTCAGGCTTCTTCCCCCCTGGCGAGGTGACATTCCACATCCCAGCTTCGCGTCTCTCATTTGGGCTTGACCTGGCCGGGTCCCGCGAGGAGCAGCCCAGCCACCAAGCGCTCTCCGACGAGTCCCGACCCCAGGCCTGGCTCCAGGGTGGGACCCCGGCTCGCCGTACTGGGCGACGTCACATGCCTCAATTGTGTGGTCCTCATGAAGGTGTATTGAACCGCTCTTTGTCTGACCTGTCACCCAAACCCTGTTTGCCATTGGAGACCCTACCAGGGGCATTTAAGCCCCAGACAACATAGCCTCTACGATCATTTGAGCACACAAACCCCTTCACCACGTTAAGGTAGCGGTTCAAGGGCGAGACATCATCTTTAGAACAATAGGCCATGCTTAGGTTTTACATTTCTTTTTCTAAATTCCTGTATAACAAGATCAAATCTATTCTCCCTAGCAGCCTTTCAGATTCACATACCACTGCTGACCAGGGTTGTTATTATTAACAACAATGTACAAAAATGAAAATATTAACTGAAATACATAAAAACTGTTATTAAAAGAGAACTATAATTACCTGGGTGCGTTTACAAAACTAAATAAAACTTACTTAAATTATAGATGTAATACACTTCAATTTCATGTTTATTAATTTATTTATAAGCTTTCCGAACAGATGTGTAATGGATTTTTTTTCCACACTAGCTGTCAACGCCGTACGGCAACACGTAGTGCCTGGCGACATTTTATAGATTACATTTTGGTCACCATGCTAACCCGCCAACATGAAGACGGGGAAAGTTGGGAGAAAGTGCCAAAGTCCTATAGAGATGTCTTGTAGTAGAAACAGGCGATAAAATATGTGGAATACCTGTCAAGGGGAGAAGTTTTGAGTACCTTGACAAGCTAGCCTCTCTGAGTAGCTGCCCAGAAAGAGAAGCCAGATCACGGCCAGGTAGCACCGGGAAGGAAACAACCATTATGAAGAGCCTCCACCATCAGCCAAGCTGCAGTTAAAATACAGGAACACCACTAGCGAGAGGATGCGTTAGTTAATATGTTTGAGACTGGGATCTCCACACAACTGTGTGATTGAGATTAAGTTTACACTATATTGTGTAGTATTATATTGGTTAATATTATTATGTTAACAAGTGTCCTTAGTCTACGGACCATTTCCAGCAGCTGCAGTATCACACACCTTTTGCACATAAGGCTGCTATGCTGTGGACAGTTGGTGGTTCAACAATAATTGGATGATTTTTTTTTTAAATGGTATCTTGTGTTGAGTCTTTATAAACCATTACATATATACATAATTTCGTAAACATGATACTCTGACCTTTTTGAATCATGCACCTAAAAATTAACCAAAGTATTAATAAATTAAACTAATAAAACCTAACTAAACCTAAGCATTTGTTAAAACAATAACTAATAAACTAGGAAACCCACTCTAAAAACAACTTAAAACTAACTGAATTAGAGAAAAAAGTCGCATCGAAATAAAACCAAACCATAATAAAAAATCCCAAACTATTATAACCTTGCTGCTGACGTCATATAAGGCAGCTGATCACAGGTCATTGGTAGTTTTGTTTTTCCTCTTTATCTGCACGTTTTTAATCAAATTCCCAATTTCATTTTAGTTGTATGTTTTTTTTGCAGCTGCAGTGAAATTTTAAAGCTGTATGTGAGAACACTGCATAGATTTCTTGAACATACGACAACATTACAACACAGGACATTTCATTTTCAGAGGGCGTCGGTGATAATTTTTGAGCCAAGTTGGCATAAATGCTCTTTTCAATGTGTTCAGTTAAGATAATTCTCAAATCCCAATAATGTTTCTCAAAAACTGTACTACGACTCCCTCCTTCCACTGAAAATGATTGCAAGGGCAGACTAATGAGTGGTTGTAATGGCATGCATCACACAAACCGTGCTTCAGACATGTAACGTTAAATCTGTTGCAATTTAGATAAAACAAGCATATGCCAAGCGTATTTTGGTAATAAAAACAAAATAAAATACAATGTTATTTGATTTTTCTCTTTTAAATGCAAGGCAAGTATATTTTTATAGCAGCATTCATCCACAGGCTAGATCCATCTGCTTTACAAGAAAAGACCGAAATAAAAATAAGACATTAAAAAACACCAGTTACATCAAATACATGAGAAAAACATTAAAAACACAAGCAACAAATAAAAACGAATTAAAATGCAAGTTTAAGCAAATAAAAAGCTAAGACCTGATAGAAAACCGTAATGAATAATAAACTGCATGCTGTTTTTCTTTATGTTCTGAAAACCAATGAGCAGAAAGTTAAAATAAAATCACCAGAACCAAAGAAATTATCTTTTTTTTTTTATTTTCTGTCACCCTCCGCACCTCAGCTAGACCACAGCAAATGCTTCACCCCATCATGTCTCTGCTCGCAATGGAACCTGTCCTTGTCCAGACTAGTCAAAATGTTAGCTTTATGTTTTTTATATATTTGTTTTTTATATATTTGTTCTTTAGTGGGGAAGAAAATAGGCTTCACAACACTATTTGATGTGTAGCAGAAGAAACGGCGCCTCCTGCAGTTGCAGGATACAGACGTTTGCAGAATTTGGTGCTCATTGACAATTTATTAATTTGTCTTCGAATCATTAAAGGAAATCCAGACCAAATTTAAATTTCTGCGATTCTGTTTTCGAGCAGAGAAAAAACAAAACAGCTTTTACTTTTGTGCTTTAAAACGGAAATCAAAAACCACTTGTGTTTTGTTTGTCATTGCGGGTTTCTGATGAAAACATCTAATGCCCAAAACATGCACAGAACATAAACGACTTCCGTTCAGTGCTGAAATTGTAATCTATTAAAATCAGGATGAACAGGTCAAAGCTTTACACAAATGAGAGATCGAGCACAAAATTCTGATCGGTGAATTTCTGCCTACAATTTACATTTTTTTTAAAAACTTTTTGTCTTTTTTAACAGCTCATAAAATATTTTGAAAGTAACACCTCTGTATGAAATGTGCATCATCCCACTCTGTTGTCAGCCCCACGTAGTGAGAAGAACCGCAGATGCACAAACATCTGTTGCAGTATGAACCTCAGACTTTCCCTTGAGAAACAAAGTAACTGCTTTGAAGCTTTTGCTGTTAAAGTAGAAAACATTGTTGCTACATCACCCTTCATCGATGAACAGTTTGTCCTTTTTATAACTCAAAGTGGATCATCTGGCCTTTCTAGGAGTAATGGGGAGATTGGTAGTGACATAATGATGTTTAGTGCAGTTGTACTGGTATCTGCAGTCTTATCCTCTTACCAGAAGCGCTGTGGGCTGCAAATGACTTCCTGTCTCTCATTCTTCCAAAACAATATTTGCAGTGTTGTAAGGAGAAAGGCCGCTGTTCATGTGATTGTGAACTATGTTCATTTTTTACAGCAGAATGTTTGCTAATATTTTCTGTTTTGTTTGTGTTCCCATAATCACAGTTTTGCAGTTTTATAGACAAAGCACCAAAATGATGAATGTTGTTTGGGTTTATTTTTACACTGCCTTGTGTAAGTATTCAGAAACACTTGAATGTTTTTTATGTTTTGTCAGATTACAACCACAAACCTCAGAGTATTTTTTTTGAGGATTTTATATCATTTTTTGTGAGAATTTGTTGACAGGACAACTGTTCATCATGTTCTCCACAAATCTAGCCTTGAAAGAATAGCAAGAAGAAAGCCATTGCAGAAAGAAGCCTTAACAAGTCCTCATCGCACATTTGCAAGGTCCAGTAAATGAAGTTGAAGAAGGTGCTCTTGTCAGATGAGAACAAATTGAACTGTGGAAATACATGCAAAACCTTGCGTGAAAGAAAACTAGCACTGCATAACACCCTGAAGCATTGTGGTGGCAGCACCATGCTGCAGGGATGATTTTCTTCTTCAGGGACAAGGAAGGTGGTCAGTGGTGATGGGAAGATGGATGCAAAACCCTTGAGACTGTGGTGGAAATTCACCTTCTAGCAGAACAATGGACCTAAGATACAAGGGAACTGGAATCAAATGGTTCGGTTCACTTTTCAGATTTTTCTTTTTTTTTTTAAATACAGCACTGCATTACTGAAAGACATGAATCATGAGGGGAAATAGTGCAGAAAGATAATTACAGGAAGAGCTAGGTGGTGGGTGAAACTTAACCATTTCATATATGTTGACATTCATTTGTAAAGACAGAATAAACAGAACATGGTTTGGGATTCAGCCTTTAGGCTTTTTATTTACTTGGACGCACGTTTAGGAGTTGAGACAAACAGGAAAGCAGCCAGTGACGGCAACAAGATGTTGGAAAAGTAAACAGAAATGAGCTAGAAAAGCCCTGCATGTAATGTTTACTGCTACTGAACCCATCATCTGAAAAATTCCTAAGTACCTTTTTTTTTATCTTGGAACAAAACCCAGACGAGCAGCGTTTTGTTGGGATCTGAAGTTATTATCCAGTTGAAGCTGCACGCTTCATCTGCACTTCGCCTTTGTGGCTGCACATTGAAAATGCTGCTTTCTTCCCCTTAAAATGGTTCCTTTTATTTTTGACGGGAACTGAACATCAAACCATAGCTGGGAGCGGTTATTGCGTGCAAAGCTGGGGATGTATTTCACAAGGCGTGAAACTCCAGCATGGGGTCATTTCCTGTTATTACCAAAGTGTAACCCATGATTTCTGTCTTGATTAAATACATTTGGGAACTACAGCAACAAAGCATCCCTAAACCTTCCTTTGAGCAATTAAAAAGTCTTCCAGAATTTAAACATTGGCAGTATGTTTCTTTTTCATGAGCACTTTTATTAACTTCCACATTGCAGATTTAACTGAGTTCTGGATCTAAAATTTGTCAGCTGTTAGAAAGAAGTCATGGTAAAGGGTTTTATATGTGAACTGCAATCTAGTGAACTGCAATCTAGTAAACTGAAATGTGAAATGCCTGTAAACCAGCTATTTAACATCTCCAGTGTATTTTAATATTCATTAGTGCTGTTTTTAAGCAGCGCCAACTCTGAATAAACATACTTTCTGTCTCAGTTATTGCAGGTTTTTGTTCAGCTTGTGTTTCCTTTCAGCATGTGTTGGCCAACAAATTACTAAACCACACAAAGGAACCTTTTTTTTCTAACCCTGATCATGCATTATTTTCACACAATAAAAAACTTCTACCAGTTTTTCCTCCGAAAGTGATAAAACAAGATTTTATACGGCCAATTTAGACCTAGATAAGCTGCTTATCTTGTCTCCTAACAGTCACTCAGCACTTACAATAAAAAAATGGTGATAGAGGTTGATGAGGGAAGATTTGCGTATTGGTTTGTAATAGTTTTTTTAATGACATTATAGTTTTCCTTATTGTTGTCAGGTTACGGCCACTAACTTCAATGTTTTATTGGAATTTTATGTGATAGACCAACAAAAAGTAGTGCATAATGGTGAAGGAATTTATAAAAGTCTGAAAAAATTTGTATTTCTAGTCACTCCCTTTACTTTGACACTCCTCAATACAATCCATTGCAACCAATTCAGAAGTCAGAGCCCAACAGTTTGTAACCTAATCAACAGTTTGTAACCTAATCTCAGCATAAATCCAGCTGTTCTAGAGAACAATAATTACCAAAAGTCATAATGAAGACCAAGGAACCCAGCAGACAGGTCAGGGGGAAAGTTTAAAGCATGGTTAGGTTATAAAACGTTGTTCAACGCTTCCAGCATCTCCCAAAGTACTTTTCAGTCCATCATCTAAGAATGTAAAAACTAATAGGCTGGAAGAAGTAGAACAATAATCAAAGAAGCAGCCAGGACTCACGTGGTACTAGAGGAGCCACAGAGATCCAGAACTCCTGTGGGAGAATTTATTAACAGGATGCCACAAGAGGCAATTTTTAAAATAAAGGAAGGATTAGAAGTCGTTTTCACATGTTGCCAAATCTCACATAGTTGCTCTGGCCTATTGAGATCAAAACTAAAAAATTTTGCCTGCTGCAAAGAAGCTATACATGACAAAAAAAACCACTGCGCCCCTCACCCTGAACACACCATCCCTACTGTTAAACATGGTGGTTGCAGCTCTGTGCTGGTGGAATGAGCTTTTTCAGCAGGTACAGGGAGGATGGTCAGATGATGGATTTAAAGAAGAATGGAACTATAGGTACAGGACAGTCCTGGAGGAAAAACTGTAAAAAGCTGCAAAACACTTAAGTCAGGCAGACGTTTACCTTCCAGCAGAGCAACGACCATAAACATACAGCCGGAGCTACTATAGGAATGGTTTTGACCAAAGCATATTCATGTGTTGGAAGGGCCAGGTCAAAGTCAAGAACTAAAGCAAAATTTGAATTTGCGACAGGAGAGAAAAACCCATGTTCAAAAATACTCTCAATTCAGTCTGAGTTCGAGTTTTTTTGCAAAGATTATTGGGTCAAAATGTCAGTTCATAGATGTACAAAGGTGGTAGAAACATACCCCAATAGACTTACCGGTAAAAATGCAGAAAAGGTGTTTTTACAAAGTTGCGAGGACTGAACACGAATGCAAATAACACTTTTTATTTGTAAAAGAAAATGTTCAAAACCATGCATCATTTGCCTTTTACTTTATAACTATGCACTACTTTATGTCAGCTAATCAAATAGCGCAGCTAACCTGCCTCAAATGTTGTAATACGGTTACAGGATACTCTTGGAAATTCCTAATGTTAAAAAATATTCTTTAATGCCTTTTCTACTGCTACTTTCTACTGCTGAAAATGACTGAGATCACAGATCTGCTTTCACAAGATACCAACAGAGAAGATATGAAGGGTCAAAGTAACAAAAATTTACTTGAAATTAATTGACAGTCAGAGACCTGTCGTTAAAATGATAACTCAGCTCTTTCTTCACCATAACGGACCGGCACAGCATCCCCATTACTGCGGCAGCTGCACTGATCAGTCTGTCGATCTCCCGCTCCATACTTCCCTTACTCGTGATAAAAGACCCCCAGATACACAAACTCCTGCACTTGAGGCAGTAACTCCCCTCCAACCTGAATTGGACAAGCCACCTTTTTCCGGTTGAGAACCATGGCATTGGACATTGAGGAGCTGATCTTCATCCCAGCCACTTCACACTCAGTTGCGAACCTCCCCAGCGCATGCTGTAGGCCTTGGCTAGAGGGGGCCAGCAGGACCATGTCATCTGCAAAAAGAAGAGATGAAATCCACTGGTCCCCAAAACCGGGCCCCCTTCCAGCCTTGGCTGCACCTAGAAAATCCTGTCCATAAAAGTTATGAACAGGACCAGTGACAAAGGGCAGCCCTGCCGGAGTCCAACATGCACCGGGAACAGGTCCGACTTAGTGCCGGCAATGCGAACCAAACTCCTGCTCCACTTGTACAGAGACCGGATGGCCCCTACTAAAGGGCCCCCGATTCCATACTCCTGGAGCACCCCGCACAGGGCATCACGAGGGACACAGTCGAATGCTTTCTCCAGGTCCACAAAACACATGTGAACCGGTTGGGCAAACTCCCATGAACCCTCCATGAACCCTCGAGTACCCTGTAGAGGGTATAGAGCTGGTCCAGTGTTCCAAGGCCGGGACAAAAACCACACTGCTCCTCCTGAAGCCGAGGACGACTATCGGCCGGACTCTCCTCTCCAATACCCTGGTGTAGGCCTTACCAGGGAGACTGAGGAGTGTGATCCTCCTGTAGTTGGAACACACTCCGGTCACCCTTCTTATGAAGGGGGACCACCACCCCAGTCTGCCAGTCCAGAGGCACTGTGCCCGACCGCCACGCAATGTTGAAGAGGCGTGTCTACCATGACAGCCCCACAACATCCAGAGACTTGAGGTACTCAGGGCGGATCTCATCCACCCCCGAAACCCTCCCATCGCGGAGCTTTTTAACCACCTGGGTGACTTCAGCCTGGGTGATGAAAGGGTCCAACCCAGAGTCCCCAGCCTGTGTTTCCACCAGGGAATGCGTGATGGCAGGATTGAGGAGATCCTCGAAGTACTCCTTCCACCGCCCGATAATGTCCCCAGTCGAGGTCAGCAGGTCACCCCCCCTGTAAACAGTGTTGGCGAAGCATTGCTTCCCCCTCCTGAGGCGCCGGACGGTTTGCCAGAATCGCTTCGAGGCCAGCTGGTAGTCCGACCCCAGGCCTGGCTCCAGGGTGGGACCCCGGCTCCGCCGTACCGGGCAATGTCACGTGCCTCGATTTAGTAGTCGTCATGAGGGGTTCTTGAACCGCTCTTTGTCTGACCTGTCACCTAGAGCCTGTTTGCCATGGGAGACCCTACCAGGGGCATTTAAGCCCCAGACAACATAGCCTCTAGGATCATTTGAGCACTCAAACCCCTCCACCACGTTAAGGTGGCGGTTCAAGGAGGGGATGGTAAATATTAATGTTATAAATATTAAGGATATCAAATTTAACATTGCTGTTTTCAGTCACTATCTTGATTTTACTGCCTCCATTTTTACGAATGCAGATTTATCATTCATCGCGTTCACAGTGTAATTTTTGTTACTTCCGGTAGATCTGAATACGGCAGCAGCCCCAGCGCAACAGCGGTGTTTTGCAGTCTATAATCATTCCATGCATTTTCAATACTGCGGCAGTGATATCGTTGGCCACACGGTGGAGCCGTGGGAAGTACCCAGATTGTCTCCAGACTCTCTACCTCAGTCTCTCTTTAACACGATCAGCCAGGAATCAGGCGCCTTCTCCAGAAGAGGGAGGGAACACTGCTCGGTGGGTTGACAGCTGCTGAAGCAAGATCAGGTGGAATCTTAATAAACCGAGTAGATATTTGAGTTCAACAAACCTACATTCTCGCTTAAAAGCATCTTAAACGTTTATTTGGGGTCACAGAAAGTATATTATTTACATTTTTATCAACAATTTTTTGCCACCATCGTCAAATCAGCAAATCTTATTCGACCCACAATAAATCATGGCAAATTGTGGGTCACGGAGTACAAAACTCCGCTGTCGCGTCGGGGCTTCTGCCATATTCCGATCTTCTGGATGTAACACAAATTACACTCTAATTACACTCTAATTACAAATACCCTTCTAATTACAAATTACACTCTAAACGATGAATGATAAAACTGAAGACGTAAAAATTGAGGTGCTAAAATCAAGGCAGTGAATGAAAGCGGGAAATGTTAAATTTGATAACCCCTACTATTTATAACATTAACATTTACCATGTTACCATTTTAATGACCTCCAAATTCACAGATTCTAATTTTCACAGAGGCGAAATTAATCACATGTTGGTTATTACGGCACTCAATTTTACCATGTTCAGTTTTTCACACCTTCAATTTATTTCAAGTAAATTTTTGTTGTTTTGACCCCTCATATGAAGATTGTAGGTGAAGGTGATAAGAAAAGGAGAACAATGTTTTATGCTGGCAAACAGGCTGTAATCTCTGGAATTTGTGCTCAGAAGGGCGGACTTTACCTGTCCTGAGTGTTTTGATGCATGAAAGGTGGCAGAAAATTGTCAAACTTATGTGATTTTGTTGGGGTAGCAAATGGAGAAACAAATTCCTGTTAAATTTATCAATCTGACTGCAAAGTCACATGTTTTACTTATGGCACTGAGAAAAAGGGGATTTTACTGTACCTGCAACCTTTTAACATCAGGTATATTCCTTTCTGTCTTATGCTTTTCTTTCTACTTAAGTCAACCCCGCTATCTGTTTAATTTCATTCGGGAAACAAGGAGGATAAAGGCAGTGAGGCAGATGCAAACATACTGATGAGCAGACAAGCCCCTCCCTGTGGCTGACATGGCTGTAAACACTCATGAAATTAAGACATTTGATATTGTTTGAGCGCTCGGTTGTCTTCAATTTGTTTGCTTGTCCGGGAACTCTTGTCATAGACCTTCCAGTCAGTACCTCCTTGCTACACTTAGAGACCAACCTCATTTGAAAGCATATTGAGAGAACAATGATGCAACATCGTCTTGGAAGCTTGCAGCAAACAATTAATGACTGTGTAATGGGCCTGCTGCTGTGCCTAAGAGCCAAGCGAGCGTCGTTTAACCATATCAGCTCAATGTGCTTCTGGCCCACTGTGGGGAGTGGCTTGGAATCAGGCCGATAGTTTGGGAAATTTTAAATTTCCCCTCTTCGACTTCCCTTTTCCCTTAGGAGTAGCAGTGTGATTTGAAGGTTTAGGGGTTTTTATTTAAAAAGACATTCACCACTCTGAAGCTAAGCTTCATTCAGGTTGACTTTGGAGCTTAGTCTTTGTGTTTACTTAAAAAAATAACCTCAGAAAAAAAGAATATATCAGCTCTGTTTACAGATACGGTGCTGTTAAAAGGATCCGCACCCTTACAGATTTCTTCTGTTTTTGTCTAACTGTTTTGACTAACAAAGAAAACCTGAGTAAATACCAAAACGAGTTTCATTTCATAAGGGACTAAACTGTATCCAAACCAACCTGGATCTGTGTAAAAATGAAAAAAGTAATTACCCCATAAACCTAAATGTTGTGATATGAAGCATTTGTGATAACTAGTCTTTTACATCGATGTAAAAGCCAGAATTGTTTTAGTCTAGCTGTTTTAAAGGACGTTTGAGCATCAATGACCTGTTTAATGTTCAAATGTTTTATTTGTTTTGAAAAAATTCAGAGGGGATTGCTGGTGTTCTTTGGTAATTATGGTTTAAAAACTCGGAAAAAGGGCTTTTAAAAAACTTTCCCAAAATATAGATCAGGAATTTTTTCTATTTGGTTCCCTTTAATTTCTTTAGATTGGACCATGATCTGCTGCATTTTAAGTTCTTTTAGCCTGCTTCATGTTGCCAGACAGGCTCTATTTAGCTGATTTCCTGATTATACAGTTCTGGCAGTAACCAGGTCTGGCTGTTGCTTCTAAATTGAACATAGCTTTCCTAAAACTTTGATTATTCACAGTTAATTCATGGTTTAACAAAGGACTGGATTACTTTTTTCACATAAAACAAAGTTGATTTGCATAGCTTTTTTTCTCCCCCTTAATAAATGAAATCATGTAGAGTGATTTTTGTATTATTCAGGTTGTCTTTGTCTGACATTAAAATTGGTTTGATGATCTGAAACACCTGTCTTTCTACTCCAGGGCTTATAAACCCAACATAACCAACCATATGTCTACTTTTTATATCTAAATGTAGTGACAAGGAATTTTTTGGCTCAGAGCCTTATTACAATGAGCCGACAGTTGACAGTTTTCACGTCTTTCAGAACACTGGGAGCGAAAAACCATCATTTAGGCAGCCTTAATATGGGAAATAAAACGAGTATTGCTACGTTTTTTACTAACAACTGTAAACTCAATCTCCTTTCCTGGATTCGACCTTGCTTTGAGCAAACTGCATGCACTTTTGCAAGAATCAGAGCGGAGATTCATGCTTTCATGTGGTTTTCAGGTCTTTTATTTTGGGCTATGCTTTTGTATCCCGAACGTAAAACCCAATTTTTAGGTTGGGTTTTTTTATACAATTGTAAGGGTGGATCTGATGACAAAAAAATTTTTCCCAAAATTTTCACAGCCAAAAATGCTTATTCCTGTTGATGGTGACCTTTTAGTCATTTTAGCATTTGGCGAGTATCTGCAAGACTTTTTTGGGTCAGAACATCTAAGATTACACTTTATCCATATTTTTAAAACAGCAAAAAAGATCTGACTTGTGTTTTTTGTTGTTTTACACGGGTCTACATCTGATATTTAGGTTTGGGCCCCACATAGTCATATACTCTTCACATTTTAAACAGCTGTCTAAGTCAATCCACGTAGGTCCCACTTGTCATGATCTTTATTGGGCAGTGGAACAGAATACAGACTCAGATTGAGCAGAGCATTTGAGGAGTATTTGTCATTGAGAAGGTATTCCAGAAACATCTCAGAAACAAGGCCTGCAGGAGACCGTATGTCAGAGTATACACAGCAGAAGATCACTGAGGAGCACAAAAAGCTAAAGTCAGCCTGCGAGAAAGCTGAGTGATCTTTTGAATGTAATAAGGAAGACATAAATTGTTTGAAGTATTTATTTGGTCATGTACTGCGCTGTGAGAACATGTAGTAAAAATCTAAGAATTTAACAAAACTGTACCAACTGACAAGCATGGTGATGGTAGCATCATGCTGTGGGGCTGTTTAACTGCCAGTGGGACTCATTATTGCACCAAGTGGATGCAATAATGGAGGGCTGCTTCCAAATTCATCAGTTTAACTTCAAATGAACAGCAGTTGAAGCTTGGACACAGTAGGGTTCTCCAGTAGGAGGTCGACAGAACACATCAAACTTTTTTGAAATGGATAAAAATGAGGGGCTGGCCCAAAAGTTGGCCATACCAGGGAAAAACCACCAGTTTAAAAAAAAATTTATTTAAATTTTTTCAAGATGGCAATATCGGCACGCCAATTTAAATAAGAAACCCCCTTCTTTTTTTTGAAAATTGATTTAAGCTGTTTGCTTTAAAATCATCCCAGCCTGAATTGGTGTCTGTGTATGTAAACATTTCATAGGAACTGTATGTGAATGCAGTGAAATTCTTTCACTGTATATTATTGAAGTGGAATACCTGTCTGGGACAGTGTGCATAACAGTCCCCTTTTAATTACAGGATGAATCACTCATTATTTGGAAAATACCAGTAAAATATGTGTGCACAGAAGAGAGCTTATGGTGTTTACAGTATATATATCATAACATACCCTTTATTTAAACTTGCAGTATGCTGTAAACAGTTACACTGTATACTGTAATTACCATTTTTATTTACCATTGAAATGCTATATTCTTTCTACAAGGTGAATAGGCTTTTTGTGCCTCTGTCTCCTCTCCTGGCAGTTTAGGCCAACAGCACAGTTGGTCTGGTTCCCTTGCAGTGTCAGTGGAAGATTTGATCTAATAAATGGGGATATGAGATATTTCTCCTGTTGCACGATTGAATTGAATAAATCAAGCAGCAGTCTAATATTCTTCCTTTAAACTGTAGAAATAAGATTTATTTTCAAATCTTTTAAAATGATGCAACCTGTTGGCTTTGAGCTAAAAATGGTCAGATCAGCATTATTCCACTTGTAGAAATTCTTTCCAGTCATTTTCATACTCTCATTACTGTATTAAATCTGTAATCACCTGCTTGGTTTTTTATTGTTTAATTCATTTTCTTCATGTATTTTTGTTTTCACCTTCAGGCCCGTGAAGCCAACTATGTTGGTGACCGAATGTCTGCAGAGCGGAACAGCAGAACCGCCAGGACACTGAACCATGTGGCTCTCGGACTTGGGCTTGGGTCCTTTGTCCTTCTCGTCATTTATGTTCTTATACTTGTTTTCATGCATTAGTTTCCACCACTAGTGGCTATATTTCATTTCTTCACTCTGCATGCTTCTATTACATAATTAGGAACATTACTGGTTGAACAACAAGCCGCCCTGAAGTTGCATTATTGAAACATTGTGGTACAGAGAATCAGTGTGATTTTTATCATTTTGTAATTGGAGAGTCCATGGTCAGCAGGGACCTGGTCCTTCTCTGACAGTTTTTTTTGTATCAAACAAAGTGGGACAATCAGCCAGTCACAAAATCAGCGGGAAATTAGAAAAAGTGGAGCGACTATGGCAGACACAGGATCTGTACCTGCTCTGTGTTTAAACAGAACTGTTTGGCAAGGATTTTGTTTATTTCTTCTTTTTTTAAAACCATGCTTATAAAGCTTTTTTCTGAATAAACAATATCTTTAAAAGTAAAGTATAGCGTAATTCATTTGTGATGTCTTGTCTTTCTGTTTTTTTTTAATCAACTACAACAAATTATCTGTGCTTTAAAGATGTAAGTTTGATGGAAATTGAAGCAATTCTGATCTCGTCCAAAGGTGGGTTCTTGCATTTGTCTGGTCTGTGCTGTTACAGGCAGCCTTAAACTGAGGTGCAATCCTTACGTAAATACGAAATTATTGCACGCAGTATTTTTTTTTAAACTGCAATGAATGATGAACAGTGATTTTAAGTTTCATTAGATGGAGAAAGCAGTAAGAGAATAGGATATGATTCAAGTCTTCAAGATGCCTGCTCCATTATGATGTCTCAACGAAGAGCCCTCAGACGTTTAAGAGCTACCATGAGTTCCTCTCCAAGTGCCAAGACTGTCAGTTTTGTCTCTGCTCTCCCGACCCCCGCTTTGATTTCACCATTTACTCTTGTTTTCTTTCTTCATCACAAGTTCATGTCCAGATGAATATTTTAATAAGCTTCTGCATTCCCCGTTTTGTCTTTTTCCCGCACTTTATTACAGTTATTGCACAATAAAAAAACTGTTTCTGCAGTAGTACTTTATCACTTAGTTCCCTTTTCCTCACCAGATTCTTCCTTCCTCTCCTGTTAGTTGTTTCATAGCCTTGCACTTCTCTCTTTGAGTTCCTTCTCCATAATGGTAGAGGTGTAACAGGCACAATGGAAATTAAAGGTGATCACACCCCTTAAACTTTTGCACAACGGGTTTTATTTGGATTTTATGTGACAGACTAACAGAATGTAGTGCATCTTTTACAAAGAAAAATTTTAAAAAGTGGGACATCTCTGATGAAGATGCTGATTTAACCAATATGTAATGACCATTTAATTGTACATTTATTCTTTAACTGTTGCTGAATTTCACTACATTATTAGTAGGTTGATTGGTTGACATTTCATTCTTTGTGTGGAGTGATCATTGTCAATCACACATGAAACAAGTTTCATTTATGATCGAAAGGGTGGACTGTTATTTGAATACTAAAAAGTGGCTCTCTTATTATTTGTGTAACCTAAAAAAAAAAAAGTATTCCCTCTGCTAGCTCCAGGTGCAAAGTCAGATTTATGTTAAGTCAAGTTTATATAGGGCTTTTCAGCAACAAAGCACTCAAAGCGCTGTACATGTACATGTTGGCACTTGTTATATTTCATTCTGCTTAGGGAAGTTTTAGAGATGCCAGGAGGTCATGCAGAGGTCACATACAGATGGGGGGGGGGTCACTTTTCAGATTTGTATTTATGAAATAATTTTCCTTCCTCTTCACAGGACCACTTTGTCTTGGTCCATCACATAACATCAGGTTAAAATACATGGATCTTTATAGTTTTAATGTGAACAAATGTGAAAAAATCATTTTGAAAATATTTAAAATAAGGATCAAGTTCCGTGTACTTTCAATGTTTTAGCACGGTTCTCTCAAAGTGACAACCAGCCTCCTTTCCAGGAGGTTTTACACAGGAAAAAGCTGTGGTTGGTATTTCTGACACTTCTCACATTCTTTTTAGGAAATACGTCTTCACGGGTATTTTTGAAAGTGTGTTTATGAAGTTAGCTCAAGTGAAAAAGAGACAATTATGTTTGTCCTTATTTGTCCCGCAACTTCTGCCTCCACTTCTTCTTCCCACTTTGCCGTACAGTCAATTCAACAGCAGTGAAGCCTGGGGAGCTGGACTTCAGGTAGGCCCCTCAATAGCTGCTTATGGCATCACACAACATTGGATCAACTCTGCTCAGCTTGTATTCTTGGTTACAATCATATGCCAACACACCCAAGGAGCAGGATCCCTGCTATCCTCTTTTGCTTGCCTGTTTTGAATGGTCATGATCTGTCCAATTTGCAAGTCAACTGCTGAACAAAACATTTTCTGTCCCCTCACCCCGTAAATCTGCCAGTGACGGCGCAAGCAACAAGACCCACCCAACCGTTTGCCTGAGCTCTAAGAACAGGACACTTTGCTGTGGCCCTTTTAACCAACAAGGTAAAACCGAGAGCTTTTGTTCTATGTAAAGCATTAAACTTTATTGAATATATGAAAACAAATACAAATGGAAAAAATAGGAGTCACTTTTTCCCCTTAAAAGAAGAAAATAACGATCACTCAATTCAATGAAAATCATAAAGAACAATGCGTTATTTTTTTGCATCAAGTCAACATCAAGCATTTCTTCCATCTTCAGCATCAAGTCTTTATGGATTTAGAATACGTCTGCTCAGATCGAATGCAATCCCACTCTTATACAGCTTTGTTCTGTCTTCTGAATGGAAAGAGTCTTCGCCTGCAGCTCAGGTTACTCTGACAGAGGCACTCGCTGACCTTTTCCGGAAAACGTTCTCAGAGGAGTAGCGACAGCAGAACATATAGTCATTGTTCTATCAGGTGAGATTTTAATGTAGTTGAAGATATTCAAATAGCGACTTTTGGTTAACATTTATATTGATAAACTGCAGAAAGCTTTCACTCACTTGTAGCTGATTAATTACTGATCAGACGCTGTAGAGACACACTAAGCACGAGGCCCAGAGAGGAGCTGCTTTAACTGGTGCATATAGTAAAACTTACAATATTTATTGCACATTTCTGAAATATTTACATACTTAAAACCTTCCTGCGACATCTGCGCATCAAATTACATTTATTCTCACTCAGCTAAAAGAAGAGAATATAATTCACAAAAGTATTTAGAACGACAAGCTTAGGAAAGTGTGGTGTCATCACAGAAAGCCGAGCTTGACTGGTAAAATCTGTTCGCTTATCTGTTGTCATCTAACTTCTTCAGTCTTCCACCTGTCTGAGTTTCTAATAAGTACATGAGCAGAGCTCAGACGGTGTGTGTGAGGCCACGGGAACCTTGCTGATAGAAGTCGAGGCTAAGCACGCATGAAGGACAAACACATGAATGTGACACCCAGATCTCAAGCTGGCAGGTTTTATGATTTACTTCTCTAAATGGTTTCAAACGTGCAACATAAACTGTTTTCTCTGTGAAAATAGCAGTTAACGATCGATCTGCATGAGACGAGGTGGGATGAGAGCTTCTTAGTAAGAGCGGATGGCAGGAGGAACATGGGCGCAGTCTTGTTCGTTCAGGGAGTGGTCGATAACAGGGCGGTACCTCAGCGACACCTAGGATGGGTCAGAGTGAAAAGTAAGTTAGACATCACTAATGATGGTGAATTTTGAAAATGATGTGTGACAAATAGACTAAATGAAACCTTTCCAGTCTTGGGGTCTACGTATGACATGGTGTGCTTCCTCCAGTGCTGATCGTAGGGCTTCTCCTGTTGACCCTCCAGGGGCTTGGAGAAGTCGTACTCATCAACACGATCCTGTAATACAAAGGAGATACTGTAGATTCAGAGAGCCGCCAGACTCCAATCAAGAGCCCTGGAGCAATTTAGGTTTCTAGCATAGGTTACCATGGTGACAGACTACGTAAGAATTGGACTACACATGCAATAAACACAAAACAAAATTTTAAAACTCCACTCACAGTTTCTCATCTGGCCCTGTGTTGGCATACCTGAAAATGGTTGTTGCACCCCCAAGTGGTCAGAAAATGAGCTGAATTATTTTTGAAAACTAATCAGACTGCCCTCTTTTTATTTTTATCGTGTCCAAAAACATTGTGGTGCTCAAGCGTAGCTGATGGCAAAATTACATCAAATGCTACAGTCACTGACCATAGGAAGGTGATTCTTTATTTGCCTTAAGGAGCATGTCTCCCTAGTCCATTAAAATGCAAGGCAGATACACAAGTGTGTGGAAGGGAAATTTGGAAAAAAACACTTAAGGAAACAAAAAAATTCTGAATAGAAAGTAATAATATGTCTTTAAATGAGTGAAGAAAATGAAATATAAAGAGCAACTGAGTGAAAAGACTTTTGGGGGTCAAAATTATTGTATGAAGAAATATAAGAACTAACTTTGAAGTCCTCTCTGGCATGGGCTCCCCTGCTCTCCTTTCTTTGCTCAGCAGAGTTGATGGTTTGAACGGCGTTCAGCATGAGGTTCTGCAGCTCCAGTGATTCCACCAAATCTGTGTTCCACACAATGCCTAAAACAAAAAATAAAAATACAAAAACAAAATAAGAAAAAAGATCACCAAAAGTGGGTTTTTCCCCACATAGCCAAAGCTGGACCCAAAAATAGCCTAGATTTAAAATCTGTAGTCTACCTCTGTCAAAGGTCTTGATCTTCTCCATGCTCTGGAAGATGTCGTCCATCTTATCGCATCCCTCCTTCAGAACAGAGCCGGTACGGAAGACGGCAGCATGGTTCTGCATGGTCTGAAAACAGAGAAATAAAACACGTTTTTAGCTTTTGGTGAACACTTATGTGCCCTTCTGAAGTCCACTGATGTGATTGTGTTTAAAGTGTGCACCTTCTGCATGTTAAGCCTGATCTCGGATGTTCTCAGACTTCCATTAGCAAACCTCAGCTTATCCAGGTTGGCCACAGACTCCTCTCCTGCGCTGGGCTTCAGTGGGGACAACTTCTCTCCTGAAAAGATGAAAACACCAGTGTTAGCAGTGAAGGAGGATGAGCAGAGTTTACCCAAATGTAAGTTTCACATGCAACACCGGTAATTGAACTGCTGTTGTCAAAACAATTGTGTTTCCTGACAAAAGAAAAAACAATTAAGGCTTCGCTAATCTTACAAATTAATTTGTTTTAACATAAGGAAAAGGTTTAGCATTTTAAATTTCTACAGATGTATCAAAAAAAAAGAGAATTCCACACCAGGTTTGTGCTCCTCCGCAATTGTGAGGGCACAGGCTCTCCCGAACACCACCAGGTCCAACAGGGAGTTAGCACCCAGCCTGTTAGCTCCGTGCACGCTGGCACAAGCTGCCTCACCACAGGCGTACAGTCCAGGAACCACCTTGTCCTCACCATTGATGTGATCAATCACCTACCAGTGAAAAATGCACCATGTGATTAATAGTCGGAGGAGAAATTTATGAGTTGCGGATCGGATCAGATGACGTACCTGCCCCTTGTAGTTAGTGGGTATTCCTCCCATATTGTAGTGTACTGTGGGCAGGACAGGGATGGGCTCTTTAGTGACGTCGACTCCAGCGAAGATCATGGCCGTCTCAGAGATTCCAGGCAGCCTTGTGGCCAGCTGCTGAGGAGGCAGGTGGTGGAGCTGCAGGTAGACGTGATCCTTCTCCGGACCCACGCCTCTAAAGAAATTAGGAAAGACACGTTGAGTCACTTTAATTGTAAAATGCCTACAGTTACAGAACAGAACCTGGTTTGTGTCCATACCTGCCCTCCCTGATCTCTATTGTCATGGAGCGGGACACCACGTCTCTGGAGGCCAGGTCTTTGGCGTTGGGTGCGTAACGCTCCATGAAGCGCTCCCCCTCGCTGTTGATCAGGATTCCTCCTTCACCACGGCAGCCCTCTGTGATCAGGCATCCAGCTCCATAGATCCCTGTAAACATTCCCATGTTAAAATGATGGCAAACAGCTGAGATACACCTCAAAACACAGGTCTCCTACACATTGTTCATTTAACCATGCTAGACTTAACTTTCAAGAGTTCCAAGTCCTTTACAGATACTTAAAAATGGAAAATACTAAAGGAAGGAAAGAAAGGATGTACACAAGGAACACAAGGAAGGAAAGAGGATGTAGGACACAAGGAAGGAAGGACAGACAAAGGAAAAAAGGAAGAGTGAAGTCAGCGTTCTGGCCAGCGCATTGTCCAACACGCTCATTAAAAAAAATGAGCGTATCGGCCCTTTGACTGCCATCTTGGCTCCCTCCGTGTGGTTTTTATGTCTGCTTTAACACATGCGCCGAGTCTGTTCCCGCTTCCTTTCACCCTATGACCCTGAACGGATAACAGTAAAGTTTCTAAAACCATGTCAGTTTCAAAGGGTGGGTATAAACGGCGTCATATCATATACTAATAACAGTATTAGTATACCAATAATACTATACTAATAACTCTAAATCCAAAAGACAATACCACTATTCCTATACCACTATTCCTGGCCAATGCTTTTTATTTGTCTAACAGGAGAATAAAAGTATAATGAATGCGTGAAAAAAGGCAAGATAAACCCACACAGCCCTCATCTCTGTGCAGCATTATTAGGCAACATTACTGCAGAGCCTGGTGTCAAAGGTCTGGCAGAAACAAAATAAGGATGACCTTCAGTCCTTCCAAGAGGAACATCTGTCACCATGTCTGACCAGAGATGTGATTCATTCACAAGCTGGAGACAGTTGATCAGAGATGCACAAATCAAGAAGAAAGTACAACTAATAGTCAAAGTTGTTGGTGTGAAAACATATAATGTTACAATTTTCTACTGCAAAACCTGGACTGCTGCATTGTTTTCCTTTCATAGTTTTTCTTAAGATACATTTCTCACCAGTTGGATGAAACTGCACAAATTCCAGATCCTGGCAGGGCAGACCGGCTCTGGTCACCATAGCGTTTCCGTCTCCTGTGCTTGTGTGGGCGGATGTGCAGCTAAAATATGTTCTTCCATAACCGCTAAAAGAAAGAATTTTTAAGTCTTATTAAAACTCGGACTCCATCCAAGCTGACAACACTCAGCTATAACTGAGAGCATGTCATACCCAGTGGCAATGACGGTGTTCTGGGCTCTGAAGCGGTGAATGGAGCCGTCCTCCATGCATAGAGCAATAACTCCTTTACACTGCCCGTCTTCCATCAGCAGATCCAGGGCGAAGTACTCCACAAAGTAGCTGGTGTCATAACGGAGTGACTGAACAAAAGGCAGGAAGTGTGATGAGAGAAATGCAGTTTAATGTAGTTCAACAGAAAGACAAGCTTCTCAAATTGAGCTGAATGGAGAAGTTGATGTTCTCACCCTTCCATAAAGCGTATGCAGCAGGGAGTGTCCTGTCCTGTCCGCCACACAGCAGCAGCGGTGCGCCTGACCCCCCTTTCCGTACTTGAGACTCTGACCACCGAAGGCTCTCTGGTAGATCTTCCCGTCTTCGGTGCGGCTGAATGGCATACCAAAGTTTTCCAGCTGAGAAAAGTAAGCAACATGAGCTTCCTATCAATTACTGACTCATAGCTTCACTTAACAATTTTTATAGAGTTAGAAGGAGCAGAGTATGAATGTAGCAGAGTAGGAATGTAGCATCAAGGTTTAAACTCTTGTGGATAATCATACGTTGTGGGCACTGCCAAAAATGTGCAAGCAAAAGATCTTACCTCCACTACGGCTGCAGGAGCCTGCTCTGTCATGTAATGGATGGCATCTTGGTCTCCAAGCCAATCCGATCCCTTCACCGTGTCGTAGAAATGCCAACGCCAGTCATCCTCCTCCATGTTACCCAGAGCTGCATTTATGCCCCCCTAGAAACAAGAGGAACATCTTACCAAACAATTGTGCAACACATGATAGGTGGAATAAAGACCAAGTGCTCTCCAAAATAAACCATTATGCTGGGGTACCTGTGCAGCGACAGTATGAGACCTGGTGGGGAAGAGCTTGGTGACGCAGGCGGTGTTGAAGCCAGCCTCTGACAGGCCAAAAGCAGCCCGAAGTCCTGCTCCTCCAGCTCCCACCACCACAGCATCAAACTCATGATCCACTACAGGATACTGAGTGGAGACCTGAAGAAAGTCAGATAGAGAAGGCATTTTTAAACTTCCAACAAAAGGTGCTTTCCAAACACTGCGAGCGCCAGGGAGTACCCAATAGAAGCACCACCTCCAAAAACGTGAAGCCCATGTAAGGGGCACCTTATGTTTTTCATCTAACAAAAAGAAGAACTTACATCATCTGCTACTTTGGCATTTTTTTTCTTGCCATAGATGGAAAAGTGAAAGTTCCTGGAACCCTGAACTGCAGCAGCAGGGACCTGCCAGAGAAGAGAAACATTTTATAACTCACATGAATGACATGAAGGTTGTGCTCCTAACAAAAGGACTTCATGAATAAACGCTACAGCGACAGTCTGAATGCAGTCAGGAATCCGGTTTGTTAGTAAATCATGATGCCCATCAACATTATGTCCTGGTTTAATTAAACTGAATTATACTTAGAATAATAAAATAAGTACAACACATCAAACCATTACAGCTGCAGAAAACTGAAAACCATCTTCCCTGTTACATCAGATAGAGAAATTATTTTACTCTCTCAACCACTAGTATCGCAGGATTGTACCAATCCGCCAGATTTCATTGATCGGCTCTGATCAGCAGATTACTCAGAATCTAGATGTTTTTTTCTGAATGCCTCAGCACCACAAACCCCCACTATTTTCAGTCTCTACACACGTCAATGAACAACATGTACCTTGATGTACCGTTTTGAGTTTCATTTAAAAAAGACAAAGATTAGATAAATGTGTTTTAGTGGATGAATAGGAATGACCTCTTGATCCTTAGTTAGACTCTAAGCTACTACCTCTATCAAAGAACTGCTGGCACATATTTTCCTCTTTAATGAGTTATAATCCTTTCAAAAGAATATCAGACTCAATAGGTAAAACTTCTAAAATATTATTCCAGACAGGGACGTTGCATTTAAATTAGGAGGCCTGAAAATCACCCAATGTCCCCTTTTTGCTCTGCCGTGAGAGAGGGCTGACTGACAGACCCATCCACCAGGTCACGTCTGCGGTTCACAACTGTTGACAACATAAAAACTGAGGCATTGAAGGTGTATTTTGACGTTATGACACCAGACAATGCCAGTTATAAAGAAAATCGGTATCGGCCAAAATCGGAATCGGAAGATCAGGCTTTTTAAAGATTGGTAATCGGCCAGAAAACTGTAATCGGTGCACCCCTAATTTAAATGTTCAACTGTAAGTAGTATGTAATGAAAGTCTAATGGCCAGACGTGTGCTCTGCAACAATATTGAAACTGCAATTGTCATTTATCACAAATAAACTGATTATTCTAATATCAGAATCACAATATAAAAAAAGTAAACCCAACCTGAACCATTTCCTCTAAAAGCCGGAAAAAAAAAAAAAAAAACCAACACACACACACTCATAACTTTAAGCACCTTTCCGTTTAATATTTTTCTAAAAAGTGAATCAGTTTCCCCTTTCTAAATATTGACAATCATGAGTATGACAAGTTATAAAGTACTGAAAAGGCTAGTTTTGGACTTTCCATAAATGTTCATCATTGGGGTCCTTGTTTCCTTCATTGAGTTTGGGGCCAATTGCTGATGGGATAACACTAAAACAAACAGACCTGCGATAAACTCAAACAAAAAGATGTCTGTTCTAAACACAATGTACAAGGAAAATGAACACTAATGAAACTAAAGTCAAAATTTACTAAAAATAACCCTATCTGAAGCAGATCCACATAAATAAAGTTTTATTTACTACAAGAGGTGCAGTTGGATTATAACTAGTGAAACCAGGAATCTTCTACAAAATATAATGATTTAAAAACCAAAAGATAAGCCATCAGTATGTAAGTGTTTCTTAAATAAGTCCGGTTTTAAATAAAAATAAAAAAATGTCAATGAGCCATCTTGGACGATGGCAGTTTTTGTCCTTGTCCACTCCAACTTCACATTCTCTTCACTAGATGGCTTTATTGTGCTGAGGCACGTTTTGCACAACTGCCTGATTTAACCATCGAAATTCAAGAATTGATCAGAAAACTTTATTTTATTAGCTGTCCTTGATGCCAAGAACAAAGGGGGTAAATGTGGACTATGTATCCGCGACACTACGAGGTTTGACCTGAAGCAACATCAACTACAGCTGCTTAAAAAGCATATTTTATATATATTTTATATTTGCTGCATGATGATACACAGATCCATGTTATGTGTGCATACATTTAATGTACGACATTATAAGCAGCATGTAAGTCCACATACGGAACTGATTACAAAGTTTTAAATAAAACAGAATGCCTCAAATATTGCTCGGAGGGGATAATATGCTAAACGAATAAATCTGGCATATTTGGACAAAATTATTATTCTTACTTGGGATAGCTAGAATACTGTTATTTGAGGTTTCACATTGAGACAACCTACGCTACATAATAGGTTACGCAAGCAGCCATTCGGCGGTTATGAAAGCAGGCCTTATTTGCTGTCAGCCTAAAAAAAATAGTCAAATCTACACAAATAATCACAGTATATCTGTTTAAGATACGTGCACAAATATGTTTGAATCTACAGTTGTAGTTACTGACCACTTTCGTGTTACAGAGCACCCTCTTGGAGAGTAGACGTGCCGCCGCGCGTACAGTCGCCATGTTGTCGCTTGGAGAACTATTGTTCCGCTGAAGTTGGAGGAAGAAATATGGTGTCGGACTGGACCTAACAACTGTACACAGAGGGGTAAATACATATTTACACCTAATATTTTTACTCATAAGACATATACATATGTTTTTAATAATAAAGTTGGATTCAATGGTTTAATTAAACTTCAAAAGAAAAAACACTGGTGTTTTGTGACATATACATAAAGTTTTTTTGTCAGTAGGTTTAAATAAACCCCCCTATCCAGCTTTGTGGAATAGAAAGCCGTTTATAATTGTACAAACGGAGTATGGAGGAACAAATGCTTAAGTGACCTAGGTATTTCATTCAAGGTGAGACGCAGTCGAGTATATTAAACTGAAAAATAATGTTTTGATATATAACTTTATATAATTTTTATATAATGATGGTAAATACTGTAGCCGCAAAGCTAAAGGTTATCCATCATGCTAGCTGATGCTAGCTTTGTTTTTGCTCAGCTAAACTGTCAAACCTGCTCAGGTGTCATCGCCACAGATCTCAAAAACATTTCTGCAGTTTTTGCGGACATGTTTGTGGTACTAAAGGGCATTTTGTTAATGCTAACATCAGTTATAACTCTTTACATCAAAATTCCAACACTAAACTTAAGTTTAGGCCTTTAAAGCGTAAAATAGCCACAATATCTTATAGGAACCTGTGCTGAGTCTGGACTTACACAGTTGTTTTGTCATTAGAGTCTGATAACTAATGTTTTTATCCATAGTTATTCAAAACTGCAGACAAATCGGTTTATCCAACTGTTAACTGCAGAAGTAATAAACGTAAATAAAAACTTGTGTTTTTGTTTGGTTTATTTTATTTGTTTGCCCTTCTAGCAGGCTCCATGAACAACTTGAATGACCCCCCCGGATGGAACATCCAACCAGACCGCAGAGGGAGGGAGGCGGGAGCCGGTGATGGCAACCAATGGAACTATGCCCTGCTGGTCCCCATGCTGGGGCTGGCAGCATTCCGTAAGTTACACAAGATGCCTCTAGAGAGATTTGGGTTGGGTGTTTTTTTTTAAATAAATGAGAGGAATGGTGGATTGAAAAGCATGCAGAGTTGTATGGTTTCTTGACTTTCTCTTGCCTTCTTTTTTTCGTAAGTGGTTTTAAAATGCTTGAAAACTATGGAAATTTGAGACTGGAAAAGTAGGACATTTTCACATGAAATCTGAGCAGGAAAAGTAGGAAAAAAAACTCTTTGTCGAGGAATTTTGGACCCCTAAATGAACAATAGCTATTTTCATGATGCTTTTTGTAACATATTTGTTTCAATTTCAGTAACACTAGATAAGCTGGATATAAACTGCAATACTTACTCTGTTTCTCTGGATATTATTGCTGTATTACTTAAAATTGTTCTCATCTTTGTCTGCTGTTGTCTTTAAAGGTTGGATATGGACGAGGGACTCTCAGAAGGAGATCCAGAAAGTTAAAGTCCAGTATGACAAAGACGTGTCTACAATTAAAAGTGAGATGGAGGCACGTTACCGGGACACGCTGACAGAGAGCCGCAGGGCAGTGGCTACGCTTGAGCTGGAACTAGAGAAGGAGAGACAGAGGGTAAAAGGATACCAGCAAGCTCTGGTCTCACACAGCCAGCATCTAATCCAGCTACGGAAACAGCTGGAACAGGTACTGTTCCTTTCCCTTTTCTCTTGACTCGCTCCTACTTTAGCTGAGCCCTTCTTCCCATTCTTGTTCATTCTTTATTGTCTTCTTAAAAATAAAACTTTGTGTCTTTTACATAAGGAGCGAGAGGCACTGAATGACGAGAAGCAGAAGTTAGTCAAATCCGGTGCTGCTGGTGCTGCACTGCGTGACGCCCTGGAAAGAGAGACCAGCTGGTACCAGGGAGCCATGGCCACTATGAGGGAGCTGGAGGGTCTGCTCGTGGAGCGTCAGAACGCCTACTGCTCTCTCATCCAGCCCCGTGAGCATCGCCTGGAGATGGAGAAGAATTTGCTGCTTAAGGTCGTCAAAGATCCCGTCGCTGCAGAGCTGGATCTAGAGTCTGATTTAAAGGATATTTTTAAGAGAGACAAGCACTGTGCAGATCTGATGAACATGGACAAGAGGAAGAATGGAAGCCTCATGTGGGTTTACTTGAAGTACTGGCAGCTGCAGATCACTTTGCAGAAACACAAAAAAGCTGAAGAAGCCATATTCACAGGGAGAATTCAGAGTGACAAAAAGTGACCTAGATAAGCTGTTTTTGTCACCATTTGTGGCTTTTAAGAATGTTAGGGGAATGTGGAGCAGGGATCATCTGATAGGAATGTTATGCAAATACCTAAGAGGTAATCTGATTCAGAAGTTTTTTTTTCCATATCTGCTTTCATCTCATTCATGACCTCTCAGTGACACATCATAAAAATAATGGTCTAATCTCTGAAGCCTGAATTGATAGACTTGATAGCTTTAATTTAACTGTTTAGTGAATCAATATGCACTTAGATCCATCAGGTGGTGTCTGATGGCACTTTAAATGGAAAAAGTATCTTTCTTTTCTATGGTAATGTAGAAAAAAAATTAAGTTTATCTCAAGGAGAAATTCAGGATACAAATAAATCCGCTAATGTAGTGTATAGGAAGGAAGTCCAACACTAAATTTTAATCTCTTGATAAAATAATAATTTTCAGTATATTGTAAGGCGTTTTAATTTGGTTGTATGTTTTCAGTCACTTGCCAGTGAACTTTTGTGGGAGGTAACAGCAGGACCTAGTTTCACCTTATCACCTGATGCTGGCATTTCCTCAGTTTTGAATCATCTACAGTATTTTTTTCCCATTAACACGAAAAGATCTGCGTCTTATTAAACGTGTGAAATGTTTTTCTTCAGAAATATCTGGGAGACAGCACCTTATTGAAGTTGCATGTGTACAAAACAAATCTGTACTCCAATAAAAACACATGAAGGCCCACTGTAACAGCATGTAGCCTTTTTATTGGGGAAACCAGGTTGTTGTGTGTGTGTTTTTTTTCTGAAATAAAAGTGCTGGATTTCATGTTATGAGTACACCTGTATTGTCAACAACCACTATGTGCAGTCCTTTAAATATATTTTTTTCATGAACTCAATATATTTGGTTTGTCTTGTCTTTTTTTCCCCTCCGACTAATTATTGTTGTCCAGAAGGGGGCGCTATCGTAATAGATTTGTCACCAGGACCTATATCTTTGCGAGCTCATATTGCACAATTATATAGAATGAAGAGTGTGAGATAAAATGATACTCAATCAGTTAAAGACAGTATAATTAATGTAGGCCGTGCGGCTTAAGCAACAAAAAGAAATGTTCTTGAGGCATATAACACAGTCAGTACTAGATTGTGCTTTTATCTAGTTTTATTTCACAAGAATACCTCGCAGTTTGCAGACATACATTTTGTATCCACTGTTGAAAAGTGATCATATTATAAATATGAGCTTAGCAGACGAGACCTGATATCTGTTTAATTACTGTCTTGATTCCGATTGTATGTAAATAATAAGAATCTAGGTTACTCTGTTTAGATTTTATTTGCAGAGCTGCAGTTCTAATCTCTCTTCCCCTCTTTGCTTCACTCCCTCCTCTGTACTCGTTGGGAGACTTCTCTTGGAGAGGACATAAGACTTGAGGCTCTGAAGTTCTCTCTGACTGGCTTGCAGAGGTCCTGGGTTATGGTGGGGGCTTCTTCTCTGTTTGCTTCAAGCTTTCCCTTTCCTATAATGACAGGCTCTTCTGTGCAGGTGAAACGTTGTGGTTCTTTGCACTTGTTGAAGAAAGGCAGCTGGTACTCTGTCATGACTCCCCTCTCTGTGCCCAGCTTCAGTGTCTGCCTGGGACTCCTCTCAACCATTAGGTGGACCACCTGCTGCTGCTTGTAACTCTCTCTGCGAACGCTGTCTGTCTCTGACAGCGTCATCCTGGAACACAGCACACACACTCTCCCTGAAAAACCCTACTACAAGCATCACTGTCACACTTAAATGTGTTGTATTCTCACAAAGATAACTGCTTTAAGATGACACAAGACAAGAAAAATTAAAAGTGAAAATGTTCTGAACCTTCAACAGGTTTACCTTATTAAAATGATAAACAAACAATGCAGCTTCAGACAAACTTAGGATCAACACTCTTGAAGGATGTCACTAGCTGCTTTATGTGTAAATCTGTAATTATGGCATTATATACTGTAAATGTTGCTCATGTACTGCCTTAAAATATATTAAACTCTTCAAGGCTTAATGGATTAATGATTCACATTCAAATGATTGCTCTTCATCTAAAGGTAAGCTTGTTCTGTTGATTAGCACTTAAGTGTGGCTTTTAGACTTTTAAAATCCAAGTCCAATTTCAAGCCAGTTCTAGTTTAATGCATAAAGCAGTATGTCTGCCATTTATTTTACGTGTATGCATTTGGCAGAAAAATTTTATCCAAAGTGAATGAGAAATGAGGATATAACAAAGCAGTTAATATCAAAGCTAACAATAAGCTACCTAGAAGGAACTTGACCACTGGTCAGGTTCTGTCAGGTTCTGTCAGGGGTGTCAGGGTACGGGGTATGTGCTGGGGTAGAAGATGCTCTCTGAATAGACTGCTTTTCATGGCATCACATCCAACTTAGATCTCTTTGACTGATCTAAAGAAAGTATGAAGCACTTTGAACGACTTACCTGTACTGAGGTCTTGTTTCCAGCACCACATTAATCCAGCAGCTACTGTAGCTCTCCTTCTTCCACAGATTGTCCTCCTGAAGATCGCAGTAGGAGTTCACCAGGTAGCTGCCCCCCCTGCTCACACAGTGCATGGTGGAAGAATGTATCGGTGTCTGTAATTCTTGATCTGTGCTGAGACTGAGGCTGAATAAAACTTAATAAAGGGAGAAGAACGCAACAAGCAACCAAGTTCTCAATGATGTTTGTGTCAGTATGTTCATGAAGACATCTGAGATGAGATTCTCTGTATTGCAATGTCTTAAATGTCCCGTCTTGTTACTATTTTTACACCTCTGTGTCACATTGTTGTGTATTTGGTGAATGACCCCCCTCGGACGTTCTGGAGGTTGGTTTTCATCTGAAAAGGAACTTTATAACTGCTTCCATGATGATGTCGGCCGACTGGAGTAAATATGAGCTTTGATGTGTTCTTTACAGACATAGAGCAATAAGCAGTTTGAGTTGATGTGGTTGTAGATAGCTACATTTAAACAGGTAGATCTAGTATACCACGGAGAGGAAGTAATCCTGTGCTTCTAGTTTTACAGCTCTATTAAATGGATTAAAGTTTGATCCCTTTTAACCTGCTGCTGATCAAATGTCTCCTCGCAAAGTTGAAGGCAGGTAGAAGGCCTGAGTGCTTCTCTTAATCTGGCCCATTCACTCAGAAGTGCTTTCCTAACAGCGAAGAGGACCATTTTAAACTCTGTTATTATTGCTTTTACACTGTCTTGCACAAGTATTCACAGCGCTTGAACGTTTTCACATTTTATCTCATTACAACCACAAACTTGTTTAATTGGGATTTTTGTGATAGATTGACACAAAGTAGCATCTGATCTGAAGTGGTAGGTAAAGGACACGTTTTCAAGGTTTTTTAGAAATAAAATTCTGAGAAGTCTGGCATGCATCTGCATTCGACCCCCTTTAGAGACCAAGGAACACAACAGACGGGTCAGGCTTAAAGTCGGAAAGGTTAAAGCAGTGTTATAAAATAATATCACAAACTTTGGACATCTCATCGAGCACCTGTCGTTCTAATGCACAACTGTAAACCTTCCAAGACATGGTCCTCCACCTAAAGTGACAAGTAGGGTAAAGAGAGCATTGAGACCCAATGGTAACTATGGAGGAGATGCAGAGATTCACCCCTCAGGTGGAAGATATAGACCAACAGGACAATCATTAATTGTGCACTCCACAAATCTGGTGTTTTTAGAATAGTTTTAAGAAAGAAGCCATTGTTGAAGTATTAAAGCATCCTGCGTTATAATGGTCCAGTCAAAGTCCAGACATAATTCAAATTGAGAATCTGTGGCAGGATTTGAAAACCCACAAAATATTGACTCGCATACCTTGCATTACAGACCTTACATAGAAGTTTTTGGTTGGAAAGTGATAAAATGGGAAAACAATCAACGGGTATAAATAATTGTGCGTGACACAGCAGTGTTCAAGCTGCAGTATCCCACACAGTAAACGTACTACAACCATGAGCGAGTCACCGGGTCTTGTGTTTTACATGACATTCTTCCGCAGGAGGACTTTGGCAACATGAGTCCGATCAGAGTGAAACTGAATCAGAAAGCGTGTGATCGTATGATGTGGCAGAGGAAAGTATGCTGGACTCCAACCAACAAAAACACCCGGCTCTGTGACACCAGAGTCAGCACCCACCTCATGACTCCAGTTTAGGCATCGGTCCGAACACACGTCGCTGTGGTGACGAGGAGCCACATTCCTCAAACAAACTAACCTTCTGCCATGTCAAAGTGGCATTAAATGTCTAACCTGCGAGAGAAGAAAACATGCTTCTGTCTCTAATAATGTAGCTCTTCCACTGTCCACCCTGCACTCACTCATCTCAACAGAAATGATTCGAATGTTTGATGATTAACAATACCGCTGCTATTAGAAACTAATCTTCTGGTGAGCTTTATTGTGAAAGGAGAGGCAGCGCTTCAACTTCAATCAAAAGATACAAAAGTATAAAGAACAGGTCCAAACAATGTTTTTTCTTATTGAATGACTTTACTTTTGTTCATTTAAACATGTTCCTCTGTCATATTCATCTCTAACACATGAGCAACTTGTGTGACATTAAGAAAGCTGATTTCTTACAGCAAATGTGCTTGTGGAAAAAAAAAAAAAAAAACACACACACTGACATATGTTGTTCACCTCTGTTAAACTCATATCAACAAGCCTGAACGTCCTCTGCATTAGTGGCTGAACCAGGCCGGTCTCTTCCTGGGCCGCTCCACTATCCTCTTCTCTCTGTCCTGCTTGCTTGGTGTTTCCCCCTCATACAGGACGACGGTCTCCACGGTCGGGGCCCTCAGGGGGCCGCCTTCCATTTCCTTGATCTGTTGACGAATCAGAGCAGTCTCCCTGCAAACCTTAGCGTAACAGAAGCCGCACAGGATGTAGTTCTGCTTCAAATGGCCGCACTCTGGACACGGCTCGATGTTGGACTGGTTGAGCAGAAAGAAACAGCAGAGGGAGTTACTAAGTGATGCACTATATATAGCACAGTATGGCTGCCTTTCCAACCTAGTACATCTCTTTAAAACCAATGTTAGGTGAAAATAAAAAAGTTCATATTTAAATATTTGGTGCTTTGGAAAAAATATCAAAGTCATATTATTACTTGAAATATATTAACTGCATTGTTAAATCCTCATTTCTCATTCACTTTGGATAAAATCGTCTGCCAAGCAAACATGTTCATTCTAATGCATTTTTTCCTCTTGCATCAGGTAAATTATTGCTAAAATATACACGCTTTTATATGATATAACAAACGACTTGATAAAATGCAAAAACTCTTAATTTTAAGGAACTACTACAAGGAAACCAGAAAGATTTTCCTACTAAAAGTATAATCCCCCCTGCGTTCTACTCATGCACTCTGTCTCGTTTTGTACAGTCTAAGCTAAAGGTTTTGAGCCGGAAGGAAATCTTGTTTTTCACAAACTTTACTGCATTAGTATACATGGTGGCAATTTGCAGTGGGTACAAGTTGCAATGAAGACTGATCAGATGAAATGTCATTTATTGCAAAGTTAATGAATGTTGATGAAAGTTAACTTAATCACAAATACCAAATTTGCTCTGTGTTTTAGCCCTGCAAATATCATTTCATTGATCTGACTAGTTCAGGGGAAAGGTTTCATGAACGGACGCTTTGAAAAGCAGTGGTGCAAGAAAATAGAAGAGCCGACCCTTCCAAGTCCTGTGCCATCCTGACATTGAATCATCCTGAGGCAGTTCATGCGCTGGGTTACCTCTTGTCCCAGGCTGTAGGATAATAAAGATGGGATCAAAACATCCTACAAGAACAACTGTGCCCAATGATCCAGGAGAGACAAACATGGTTGAGCAACAAGCCACAAGGCAAACGTGTTAACTTAGTGTATCAGGCATCAAAACATTGAAATATTGAATCCACAGCCAGGAAACTTCACAGATCTTAATGCCGTTGAAAATATCTACAGCTTCTGGAAACTTGATGTACTTCCTAAAACGGCTTTAACATTGAAGCTATAAAGTTAGTGAGAAAAACGAACTTTCTTTCAGTTTCAAAACCTTTGGCATTGACTGTACATATAAAGATTTACATAACACAGTGACTGCTGATCTATTATGAACACAAATGTACTGTGGCTTCTTAATGTACCTTAACTTTGTCAAATTTTCTTTCATCTCTCCTTCTGGTTCTGTTGACCTCTATGGTCCGTCTCTTCTTGGGGGCCGCCATCCACAGGATGCTGTCCAGGAGGCTGGTGGTCTGGTCCTCATCGTGCTGCGGGTCCTGGTCGATCCGGGGCAGAAGACTGGGACCATTCACTGCCAGACCTGGAGCTATATACAGCACATAAACATCCACATGTTTCCACACCGAGTCAGGCATTAATACAATATGGAGAACCAGCAGAGCGAGACGGCTAACATCAAGCCTTGTAATTACAAAAGAAAGTGGAGTAACAGTTTAATTAGTTTAAGTTTGTGGTAAAACCACTGCAGTGTTTATTTACCCGGATCAAACTCACCCAGCTGTGCATCCAGTCCGGTTATCTGGAGAAGTCTACTTTCAATGCGCAGCAGAGAACACCTGAGGTTGTGCACCAAAACAGAAAAATTCATCCTTTTAATTCAGCACGTTTCTTCTCCTTCAGACATGACAAACACCTCACGGTCACAGAGGCTTCTTCTTCTCAGCAGACAGGAGCTGATTCGATATGGCTGCCATCTAGTGGGGACACTGCAAAACTCCATTTATTCATTTCAGAGCGTTTTCTGCCTGCGCTTTTACATTAACACATCTCTAACTATAAATCAATAGCTAGATGTTTTTAAAAGGTCTCACTTGGTTGAAGGAAGATGAAGTTCAATTCAATTCAACAGACCTTCCCAGGAAAAACATATTTAGTATTTCTGAGGCATCCCTTTCTTTTGACAGAAACTTATGGACCCCAGGTTTTGAGTGAACAGACAAAAACACTTAAATGAGTGATGGTAAATGCAATCGCCTTTATTTACAATGTATGAAATATTTTCTCAATTACCAATACACACCCGTCGCTATCTAACTAGCATATATATAGATATATTACTTTCTAACAGTTTGGTTAAAGATGCAGAACAGTTTAAATACAACGTGTATTAATTAGTTTAATACTGCATATTACGTTTAACTATCCTTAAATTAAATTGTTAATTAATTCTTTATCCAACTATCCTATCATAGATAGTCTTTACATGATTTTCATGGCGTCAATTTAGATGGATAAGAACTAAATACATACATTTTACCTAAACACTAACCAAAAGTTATTATTTTCCACAAAACATCAATGTTACAGAATAAATGCATTTTCACTATTCTATTAACTGAGCTCTAATTACTTCTATTTCATCTCAGCACAAACTATGAGTGCATGGTATATATTTTCTAAAACATGTTTTTTTTATAGCGTTTCATTGCTAAACATTAAGCCCCGTCATCCATGAAATCATAATAAAAACGTTATCAAAGGCACAAACAAAACAATTAAAATATATTAAAATTATACAACTTATATTGATATGGCACAAATGATTTGCTTTTTTATATATCTAAGCATATTGTTCGGTATGTAGAATATTCTATCACACTTTGTCTTTACTTGTGTGTAATGTATGCAGTTTTCCTATGGAGGGCGCCACACACCCGTAAGTGTATTTGGAGTTCCTTGTTTCTTATTTGCATAGAAGAAGAAGTTCAAAATGGCGGAACGTGGCTACAGTTTCTCTCTTACCACATTTAGGTAAACTTTGTGAAAATACTGATAGAATCCGGACCAGAGATCTGAACTTGCTACGTGAAAATGTTTTATGGAGTAGCGGTCTGATAAACAGTCTGAACTTTGGACTGTTTACATTCTGAGAGGCGGTTTTGGAGCGGCTGGAGTTGATGCACTGTCATTGTCGTCCAATGAATCGACTGTTAGCTTAGTGGCTAACTCTTAAATATGAACTTTCATTATATTTTTGAGGGAAATTTCATCGGTTGAAAACTAAAGAATTGTTAAAGACCTAGTTAGTAGTTGCAAAAAGTTAAGTGTTGCTGTATTGAATGTTAGATTAACAGAAATTGGTCAATTTCTGATTTTTACTTTCAGTTTCGTCTTTATCAGGTAGTTTATTCTATAAATCTTGTTTTCATAGTCACTTAATACTTTTGTTTGCATCTGAATGAGCGTAATTCCCCACCAGTGTTCAGGATGATAACTAAACGTGTCGTTTGTGCTCCTGCAGCCCCTCGGGTAAACTGGTCCAGATTGAGTATGCGCTGGCAGCTGTAGCAGCAGGAGCTCCTTCAGTTGGCATCAAAGGTAGGAGTCCTTGAATCTGCTCTTCTGATGTTATCTCATTCAGCCAAGAGCGAAATTAGCGCTTCCTCTCCTGCCTAAAGAAATGAATGTCACTGGGTTCAACTAGTAATAAAAGTAGGTGACTTTAGAGTCAAAGCTTCATGTGGATACTTGTTTTAAGTTTGTTCACACTGGTTATCTTATTACAGCAACTAATGGAGTTGTTCTGGCTACGGAGAAGAAGCAGAAGTCCATTCTGTATGATGAACAGAGTGTCCACAAAGTGGAGCCCATTACCAAACACATAGGCATGGTCTACAGTGGCATGGGACCTGACTACAGGTGGGCAGACTTTTTTGAGTCTGGGTCTGATATATAACAGCTTGAAACTGCAACATGGAATCAAGAAAAAAGGACTACAATCAAAACACACGTCCATTTTAAAAAGCAGACGTTGCATGCATTGTCATGCTTTTGCACACTATCTAAATATTTATATAATATGTTTCATTCAAGTTTCATTTTTTGGCTTTGTAAGGATGAGGAATTTATTTATCCATAGATGATGGCATTCTTTTTTGTAATACAACAGCTCATTTCTTCGCCTGCACCGACAGAGTAACATGCTTCTCACCATGACAGGGTTTTAGTGCGACGAGCCCGGAAGCTGGCACAGCAGTACAATCTGGTGTATCAGGAGCCCATCCCTACAGGCCAGCTCGTCCAGAGGGTGGCCTCTGTAATGCAGGAGTACACACAGTCTGGGTAAGTTTGCACGAACACTCACTACACATACACTAGTTATGAATGTCCTGTTTAGGATTTAATATTCGTGTTATCAATCAAACTCTTTTAAGAATAGGTATTTAGGCTGATACTTGATATAACTCTATGCCTGAAACCTGATTTAGTGTGCAATACAACAACAAACTGCATTTCATTAGTTTCACATTATCTATATTAGTATTGTGATTGTGAACATAATTAAATTTACTCACCAGTCATGTTCCAGACTCTGTAGTTGCGCATGTCTGTTTTTTTGGGGTTTTTTTAACAGCGACTGACATTTTTTCCCAACCAAAGTTTCCTCAGGCCAACCATAATGGGTAGTTCCAACACAGGCTTAACTAAGTTAAAGAAAGCTACTTCAGTGTTTCAACCACATGTCACCTGAAAAGCAGATAGCCTTATTTGTTTCTAAAAGTGCATTTGACTCGACACATATAGTCTCCAATAATCTTACATATTGCTCCTGCTGACCGTATTTTTTGTGTGGAGCAGTTTGCTGAAGAGTTAGGCTAAGATTAGCATGTTTACTCTCTGTTTTTAATTGATTCATTGATCAGCGCATGACACCTTCAAGTGTGGTTCCAGTTAACTTATAGAAAAATGAGTTCTTCTGCATCTTGAAATTAGCATTTTGCTTTGAGGATTTTAATATTTAATGATTAGTGTTTCAGCTCCTTTCTGCTCTGCTTTACCGGACAGCTGTCTGAGCACAGCATGCAGAACAGGTCGCATTACACAGAGGGGCTGTCTCTTTCGCTGGGAATGTCATTGTAAGGCATGAAATACAGACTTATTGGATCAGAAAAGGATGTGAACGGCCTAACAAAGTTTACAGTGTACCTGGGACCCTCTGGAGTATTCACTTACTTCACTTGTGACCTTTTTTGGAGAGGACAAAATTAATTCAGTCACTTTTCTTTACAATTTAGTTCATCCTTCTGAAAATGTTACTTTAATTTGTTCAATTGTGGTCCTTCAGAAGCTGTAGACTGTATTTTTTATACCCGTGTAATGTTTCTTCTCTTCTAGTGGAGTGCGTCCATTTGGTGTGTCATTGCTGATAGCTGGTTGGGATGAGGATCACCCATACTTATTCCAGTCTGATCCTTCTGTATGTTGATATTGTTTTTTTTTTTTTACATTGTCTAAGAAGTTTTTGTGACCTTCTGTCAGTAAATATTTGATTTAATAATTTAAATATTTAAAGTTAGATAACTGGTTGTACTTTTGTAAGGCTGTATCTGTCAGAAACATAGCAGGTCTTCAACTTTCAGTGTTAATTCTTGTTTTTGTCTTACAGGGAGCATATTTTGCATGGAAAGCCACAGCCATGGGAAAGAACTACGTCAATGGAAAAACATTCCTTGAAAAAAGGTACAAGTTGAGAATTACATTCATTCTTATATAATCAAAGCTATATTCGATACATTGGCAGTTTATATACATTTTAAATTCCTGTGGGTAGCTTGTTATTTTGTGGTGTTCAAAATTCAGTGGCCACTGGTGCTTGGTTCATTATTGTTTTTCTTTTCAATCAAGCCATAAAGAACAGGGTATTTTAGGGATTCATTAAGTCATGGTTCACTTGTAAAATGTTATTTTCTAGTAAACCATTTCAAACGTCTGACTCTTGCAATGTCTTGTAAATAGATTATGAAAATCGCTGACTTTGAGTTCATATATCCTACACATTTTATTCTTCTCTTTAGATATAACAATGACCTGGAGCTAGAAGATGCCATTCACACAGCCATCCTTACATTGAAGGTAGACTGGTTTTAGATGGCAATGCTTGAAGCGTTAACACGTTTTGTTACTGTCTTTCCTTTCAAAATCCATTATTGACACTCGTCTGTCTTTGGGTTTCAGGAGAGTTTTGAGGGTCAGATGACAGAGGAGAACATTGAGGTGGGAATCTGCAATGAGGCCGGGTTCAAAAGGCTCACCCCAGCAGAGGTGAAAGACTACCTGGCAGCCATCGCGTGAACACACCCTTCCTGATGGGCCTCCTGGCCACATTTCACAACAGATTTAGCAGCACAGTAGCCAATAGACACAAGAAGCAAAAGAGTATGCCCACAATACCATCACTATAATGAAGACACAGACACTCTAATGATCATCATTACTCTGTGTCTACACAAATGTGTTTGTATTTAAAAAAAATGAGAACATGAATTAGCTACTCTATTAATATCATAGGTGACAATTGGCTGCTGTGCAAACTAAAAGAGTTTTAGGCTCTGACAGAAATCTCAGGTCTTCCATTGAATCTTCATTTTCTTATTGCCTAATACTTTGTAAAGGCAGTGTGCTGAGTATGCAGACACATACCTTTTACATAATAAATTTAGCTAAGAACAATATTTAAATGGTAATCAGACTTATTAGAGGTCATGGCAAATTCTTTCCTTCTAATCCAGCAAAATATTTTTTTTGTATCTGTGCCCTTAGCAATATTAAGTTGCATAAGAAAAAGTAAAGAATGGAAGATTCAGTGGCTAGCCTTGAGATTTTTACAGTCAGGATCTGGTTGCTGTACAACAGTTTTACATTATGTACTCCTTTTTTTCAGGCTTGATACAGTTCCTAAATTTGTATTTCCTCCACTGTTATGTGTCACTTATTCAAATAAAGAATGGTGAACTGTTGATGACCCATTGTTTCTAATAAACCTTTATTTTGAAACGATATTTTAAAATGAGTGTTGAGGCAGGGCTACTTGTAGATGAGCGCGCTCTAACATGTACCGGATCACCTTGTCAGTATTTATGTATCCCTACGCTTGTTTTTTTACCCCTTTTAATTGTTTGCCGAGAGTTGCATACTTGTGACTGCAATGGTTAATTACATGTGCAACTTTTGCGATGTTTAAAAGGTTAATTAAGATTTCGTTTTGATTTAATGTTAAAATGAATATAGATCTATTTCTGTCAGCGGAGGATCAAAGCTGCTGTCCCTATAACGCCCTGATGACGTTTATGGCGCCAGAAATCAAGGGCTTAGAGAGGAGCGAGTGTGTCAGCTGGGGAAGACGGCGCGTTATTTGTGTTATGTCGGCGGTAGCGTAAACGCAAGTAACACTGAAAGGAGTTTTCCATCAATTGTGGTAATAAAGTCAAGATGGTGGTCCTACGCAGCAGCGGCGGAGTCGGAGCTGAACCGGTGGCAGCTACTCCGAAGAGGAGAACGGTGGAGAGGGAAACGAGCCCCGACTTTCTGTCACTGATTCCCGCGTCGCAGAGGAAGTCCGCCCGGCAGACCCGGATCTCTCGGTCCCTGTCTGACAGCTTCAGCGGCCCTGAGAACAGCTCGATGAACGTGAGAACATGCGAGAATGGCGCTTGTTTGAGGGATAAGTTGTCATTAATGGTAACTTAGATGTGCTACTTTAGCTAACGCGCAAAGCTAACTAGCTCAGCGCAACTGCAGCCTCTCATCCAGCTAGGGTGCATCGCTGCTCTTTATTCCTGAAGATTTCCTACAAACTCTCTTTGTACTGTTCTTGATGATGATAATTAATCCACTCCCTTCATCTACTCACTTATTCATCCACATGCAGCTAAGAACCAAACATCCAAAGATTTGTTGTTAAGTTTAAACGTGTGTTAAACTCATGGTTCCTACGTGGTCTGGATAGGTATGAAAAAACAGTACAGAAAAATATTTTCAGATTTTATACTCCGTTCAGTGGTGTTAATATTATTTATGCATCAGTTTGTTTGCCTAATATCCATTCTTTATTGCCCCGTAATCCATTTTGTGTATCCATTCATTCATCCATCCTTGCTGTCTGATTTGTGGAAGTGTTGGTATATAAAACCTGACATTGCTAGTAGATTTATGGTAAATGCCAATCAAGCACAACATATTACCAGCATAGGTACAACTGTTGGTCTATGCCTGTGCAGCAAACCTTGATGCCCTGTGTGACACCGTTCTATCAAAGCCAACATGAACTTTTGACCTACAGGAGCTGGTCTTTTAGGTTCCACCACACAGGCCAGCCTTCAGTCCCCATGTGCATGAATGAACATTTTCCACCAGTGATCCCTTGGCTGGTTTGCCACTGGTCCTTTGGGACAATTTTAATAAATGCAGACTGGTAACAAACCACGAGAACTGAACTCTCAATCCTTATGCTTGCCCATTTTCCTGCATTTTCCAACACTTCAACAAGTGTTCACTTGCTGTCAGCTATATCCCACCAACTAACTTGTGCCATGAGGAGATTATTCGCTTCTAATGAGGCAGATTATGGCTCTTTACTGAAGGACATTTTTCAAAGTATTTGCAGAGGGGAGGAATGGCTACTTCTGTCAGTTACTGCAACATATAAGAGATGCTTTTGCCTTTACTAAAGTATCTCTTCCTTTTAATAAAGTGTATAATGCTGAGATGTAACTGACATGTATGAAGTTAACCGTTGCTCTTAAAATCATAAGCTATTAGGGCAGATTAATACAATGAAAACCACAGTTTTAGATGTATATTAATGCTTGAATTAAGAGCAGTGGATTTCCTTTTTATTATTCCTTCATCCTGTTCATTTTTTATTTTATTTATTTTATAGGTGTTATACTTAAACTTTCCCGCTGCAAAATATCTGCCATAAATTAATAGTGAACCTTTGTATTTTAGATCAGAAAATGAATATAAAAGATTGAGAAATCTGGAAAGTCGTGACTGGAAAAGTCTGGAATCTTTACTTGAAATGTGTAGGAATCCTGATAACATTCTGTAAAAAGTATGAAAAAATAGGGAATTTCATTTAAGTATTTTTCAGGTTTGGATAAGTATGGAGATGGAAACAGAGTACGGAGAAATACTTGGATTTCCCGTTTTTATTCCTCGTCTCTTTGACTAAAAATTGTATCCCTTCATCTGCCCATCTGTTTATTGATCCATCTGTCTAGTCACCTGTCCAATTATTCAGCCAGCTTATTTGTGTGCTCAATTTGTCCATCCATCCATACCTAGAAACATAAAAATGTTTATCCATTCTCCCACCTATCTGTAAATGTGTGCCTGGAAGACTCTTACATGTGTTTTTATTAGACTAAATCTGAATTCTTAGCACAGATATAAACTTAAACTCACTGTAACTGTATCAGGGTCATGCGGATATGAAGCAGCACGATGGAGGTGGTCAGAGTCACTCCCTCAGGAGCCGAGGACAAAGAGTTAAAGTGGAAGTTTCTTTTGCTGACATGGAGCCCAAGACCAGCTCTCCTTTGGATGAGGACAAAGCTGAAGGCTGCTGCACCAGGTAATGGAGGAGCACTTGCATCATCTGTGTTCTACCTTTTCTCCTTAAAATACTGTTCACATTTTTTAGAGTGCAAACGTATAGTAAAAGAGCACAATAATCTCACTTTGGATTTTGTATTTCATGTCACAAGGAAGTCTTCCAGGCTGCAGAGAGAAGCAAAATGCTCTGGTGAAAATCAACAAGAAGGTGGAGTACATGACAGCAGGGACGTTCAAAAACAAGCCCACATTGTTTAGGATGGCTAATGCTCTCTGTACTCCTTCCTCCCAGACGTTCCAGATGACGCGGAGGGATCATCCACTCCCAAGAGGAGTCGTTTTAACCTACAGAGCCGGGGAGTGGAGGACGATGACGAAGAAGAGGAGGAAGAAGATCACTCGGTGCGAAGAAGCTCCAGAATCACAAGATATAAACTGGGCTCCCGGAAACAGTCGGCACTCTATGATCGCCTCATCACCAAGTGAGTTGAGCTTCATTCAGCCTATTTCTAATGACTCAGTCCCAACTTTGTTTTATTCATCTAAAACAAAGCTAACATGTTGCCCCAAACAGTCTGTCGCATTCACACCAACCCATAGTTGCCTCCTCCAAGGAGGTAATGTTTTCAGGTGTGTGTGTGTGTGTCTGTGTGTGTGTTCTTGTACTCGCTGCTGAGTCAGAACCATTTCTCGTATTTTTATCGCAAAGTGAGGACATTTTCTTGTTCCTCAATTTTCCAAATTACGTTTTTGGGACAAAGGTTAAGTTTAGGACTAGGGTATGAATTGAGTCATGGTTAGGGTGGGGGTCAGGGTGAGCCCCTAGAAATCAAGGAAAATGAATGGATGTCAACGGAAGTAACTGAAAAGTCCTCATAAAGATAGTAAAACACGTGTGTGTGTTCACAACTTTATGGAAAAGTTACAGGCAAATTATTATGATTTTTTTTTTTTTTTTTTTTTACCAGAGGCGTAAATTAGCGAAAGGAAGAATCCATGAAATTTTGGTGGTGATCTCTGGATCACTACCTGGATCTGGATTTAGTTTTTTCTGGCGCGAGTGACCCTACGTTGACCCTCTGTTGGGTGGCGGAGGTATGCAGTCTCTGACTGCTTTGTTGTACGTTTTATCTACTGAATAATTACTTTAGGTCTTGTGCAAAAGAATACGTACCCAGAGACTGTAATGTTATCGTTGGCCTTTTTTGTGAAACAGTTACACAAAGTAGCACATAGTTTGTGAATGGATCGTAACATTACACAACGGTTAACAAAATTAGTTAAAGTGGTTGATTATTTGTTCTCAACCCCCTTTACTCTGACACACTAAATAAAATCCATTGCGACCAATTACCCTGCAGAAGTCACAGAGTTAGTCACAAGTTCAGCTGTGTGTAATTTATTCTCACTATAAATCCTGTTCTGTGAAGACCTCAAAGATATTTTAGAAAGCATTAGAGAACAACGGGCAACATGAAGATCAAGGACCACAGCAGACAGGTTAGGAATGAAGTTGTGGAGCAGTTTAAAGAAGGGTTAGGTTATAAACCAGTTTCCCAGGTTTTTAACAATCTTTCGAAAATGGAAAAAGGTTTGCACAACTACAAACCTAATTAGACGTGGCTGCTCCCCTAAACTGAGATGCTTGAGAAGGAGAGCGTTTAACAGAGAAGCAGCCAAGACCTGCAACTCTGGAGGAGCTGCAGAGATCCATAGCTTAGCTGGGAGAATCTGATGACGGCACAACTAATAGTTGTGCACTCAAAAAATCTGGATTTTTTTATTTTTTGGAAGAATGGCTAGAAGAGAGCCAAAAGAAGTCTGTTAGAGTTAAAGTAATGTAGGGAACACAGCAGACATGTGGGAGAAGGTGCTCTGGTCAGATGAAAAAAGAACTAAACCTTTTTGGCCTACAGACAACATGCGATGGGCCTCTTCCTGAAAACACCCCGTTGTGAGGCCCGGTGGTGGCAGTATCATGCTGTGGAGATGTTTTTCTTCAGCAGGGACAGGGAAGCTGGTCAGGGGTGATGAGAAGTTGGATGGAGCTAAATAGAGCTGGAAAAAAACTGGTCAAAGATTGCAAAAGACTTGAGACTGGGGCGGAAATTCAGGTTCTAGCAAGAAAGCGACCAGAAACATGCAGCCAGGGTGCAAAGCTTTTAAAGACGTTCCCCCAAAAAATCTTTGCTATGATTTTTTTTTTTTTTCTCAGCACTGCTGAAGCAGTTCTCCAAAAGATGGATGACATGCAGAAAATGAGGCGCCAGCTGAGAAGCAGAGACAGAGAAAATAAAGAGGAGGTAATATTGTTTCTAACATTACTCTGAGTTTAAGCTCTGCTGAGTCAGTCGTTGAAGGTTTTTGCTGTTTCTTCTTGGCAGCTTGGTGTCTACAGCTCAGGCAGAATGAGAAGGTCTCTGAGGACAAGTACCAAGAGTAATAAGACTGAGGAGAAGAACCAAGGTGAGATGGTCCGATTTTGGAAGTGCTTCAGGGGTCTGGTCGGGAAATGCTGGTTCTCCCCTGAACTCAACCCTTTTCAGCATCAGAACCAGTTGGTTCTGCGTAGTTCTATGTCCTTACCTTAGTTACATAATTACCTTGTGTTTTTTTATTTGAAACTCAGCAGAAGATGAAGATGATAATGGTGAAGATGGAGAAGATGAAGATGATGATGAAGATGGCGAAGATGAAGAAGATGAAGAAGAAGAAGAAGAAAACCACCAACGCTACGACCTCCGGCAGAGGAAGACTGTAGTTCGCTACCAGGCCCCGTTAGATGGTACTGTATCTGTTAAAATAAACCAGTTTCACCAGTTAGTGATGATTCATTGAAATATGGATGAGTCCCTATAGGGAGAGCCTGAGTCTTCATCGATTGATCAATAGTGCAAGCTAGAGCTAGAGCTGTTGCCAAACTTACCAAAAAGCTTTAAAGTGGTTTTAATGCTTTTCAGAACCCCGGGAGCCCAGGAAACGCAGCATGTACTTTAAGGAGCACTCATCTCCTACAAGACGCAGGTTCAGGTTAAGCTCCTCAGCCCCCATGAGCCCTTATAACCAAAGGAGAAGCAGCAGGTTGGTTTTACACCACTGTAACTCTTTGTTCTATACGGCAGTGCTTTCTCCAGCACCTCATTTCAAGAACGTTAACCCATCAGAGTGGTTACACGGAAATGTTTTGCGGTTTTTAAGAACATTGGCTGCAACCGTTGTGTACCCTTATATAGAGGGTCCACCCATGCCTAGCCAAGTTAGTCAAACTTTCATAAAGATGTCGGACATCTCCCACACTTATTACTGGATGTTAGATCGATCCAACTGTTTTTCTGTGTCTCTCTTATTGGCTTCCCTCCCAACCTCAGGAGTAGTTCTGACAGGTAAGCCTTCACTGTGTGTCTTTGTTGGGCTTACAGTTTGTCTGTGGGGTGCTGAATGTTTTTGTTGGAATTGTGGGTGTTGGTGGCTGGTCCTTCCTTTCCTTTTTTATTGAAACAATGCTGTGGTGTTAATGCTAATGCTATGTTAGCTGGACTGCAGGGACAGACTGTCACCCAGGGCTGCACGGTATTATTAAAACATGCAAGCTGTGATGATGTTGGTGAATGTAGCGATACTGATAGTAGGAAGAGTAGTCGTCTTGCAATCAGAAGGTTGTGGGTTCGATTCCAGCTTCCTCCTTCCGTATGTCGACGTGCCCCTGGGCAAGGCACTTAACCTCAAGTTGCCTACCGATCTGGTATCGGTGTACGAATGTGTGAGCGTTAGTGGTCTGTATGACTGGAAAGGCGCTATATAAGTTCGGTCCATTTACCATTGACCATTTGGGATCCCAGATCGTCTACCCAGCTACTGGGGAATAAATAGAATTTATTATTTCCATCTGAATAAGTCCTTCAGTTTTACGAATGAAACAACTTGGTTGTATTTTCTTAACGAATCTACTACATTAACCATGTTACCACCACTTCACCTGAAACAAGTTTGTGCTGCATTTAATAAGTATCACTATATGTATATTACCGATTGCATAGTAACTAAATAATTAGCTAACATTTATTGCAGTCCAGGCAGTTCTTTGTGAATATTCATGCTGCATACAGAATGATATATCTGTGCTATATTATGCAGCACTACACTGGTTTTTCCTGATAACAGAGGGTTTGTTGGGGCAAACGATGAGAAGGAAGTCCTCTGGTTGAATGCCTGTAATGGACAGTAAATCCTATATGGTGATAAACCCCAGGATGAGTGGTATACAATCAGTGCTGGACCAGAAATAGAAGAACAATATCAATAATGGTAAATATAATCTACATAATGCTAAATGAAGCCGTGCATTTAGTTTGCTATTATTAGTGTTTTTCCAGTTTATGGACACGTGCTAACATAGCAGCTGGGTTGTTCATTTAAACTGTATGGTAATAAATGCCAAAATTGTTCAGTACAGAAATAAATATTGTGATAAATCTTTGTGTCCACATCGCCCACCCCTATGTAGAAATAAATCTGATGTGATCACAATCCAGCTGGATGAAAAATGAAAGCAATTCCCAAAGATCTGTTTTTAAATCGGTAAATAGTTTCTCTTGATGGGTATGTGATATGACTTCACACTTAAGCAAAAATAGACTTTCTTGCTGATAAAACAGTCCCTCTAAGCTCTGATGAGCTCTGTAGCTAATCACAAGTGTCCCTAACTGTTACATTTACATTTGAGATTCATTTCCTTTACATCTGGTTGTTTGCTGTCTTGTAAATCTAAACCTACTTGCTGTCAGCTTCAGTTTCCTTTTTAAATATTAGACCTTATTTGTTGTGACACTGTGTGCATGCTCGAATGGTGGGGATAAATAAAGCTGTTGGACATGTTTAACTCGGTAAAAACAAGCCTAAAGTTGTTTTTGTTGGTACGTTGTGTCATTAAGGAGCGGTAATGAGGTAAATATTTTTAACATCGTTCTACCTGACAGGAGAAGGCACGCCATCCACAGTAGCGACTCCACATCTTCTTCCTCGGACGATGAGAAGTTCCAGAGACGCAGGAGTAAGAACAGAAGCAGGTCGGTCAACAGGTGAGAGCATCAGAAACTGTTTCTGCCTGAATAACTGGAGGTGGGCAGCAGGAGGTGAACTTTAATCTGCATCGCGAATGCAAAGGTACATAAAGTGAGTTTATAGTCCAAAGTTCATCCAGGCCAGTCCCTGTAATGGGAATGTTGGGGTAATGCTAAAGAAACATTCGTGAGTCATTGCATTTTAATTGAGAGCGACTCCATGTTTTTCTATGAAGATGCCTGCCAATGAATCTTGTGAAAGACGACCTGCTGGGGATCCACAAAGACAGGATGAAGATTGGAGCCAGCCTGGCTGATGTGGACCCCATGCACATAGACAAAACGGTGAGGTCAAGGAAGGAGAAAGAACTTACTGGTTTATTTTTCTAGTGTTTTTAAAAAGTTGGTTGAATTTGACGGCTCTTTCTCTGAATATAAGATTACAGGGACTGTTTAGTGCGAAGCATAAATCGTTGCAACAGTATTCACACCCCTAGAACTTCGTCACCCTACGACCAACAAACTTTCATGCATTTTATAAAAATTTTAGGTGGTAAAGCAACACAAAATAGTGTATTTAGTGGTCGTTAATTAATTTCCGTTTGGGATGAATAAGGTATTTTTTAACTGACTTGTATTTTTGCAAAATGTGAAGATAAGTTTTTCTTCCTACAAAAACAATTCTAAGATGCATGGCATGCATCTGTATTCTTCCCCTTTACTCCTAATACTTCCAAATACCAAATTATTAAAGAATATTGTGTAAAAAAAATTAAATTAGATTTTAAAAAACACAGCTGTTTTGTTGAGGCCTTTATGAACAGCTTTAAAAAGACGCCGGAAAGGGACACAGTGACCTGGTTGGAGGAAGGTGCTCTTGTCTAAAGAGACAAAATTGAACTTTTTGCCTTGGATGTGGTGGAGAACTAACGCTGCACATTATCAGGAACTCACAATCTCCATGGTTAAACATGGTAGTGGCAGCATAATGCTGTGGGGATGCGCTTATTCATCAGGAGTAAATGGGTAGATTTATGGAACTCAATACTTGGCAATGCTTAAGACTGCAAAAGAGTTGATTGGGGCGCAGGTTCACCTTCAGGCTGGACAACAATCACACGTAAGAATGGCCAAGTCAAAGTCCAGATCTAAATCCAACTGAGAATTTATTACATATAATCCAGTGAAATACACTGAAGTATTAACATGAATAAGTTCACAGGCAACCTTTGCAGGGCTCTGTGTTACATTTCACATATTTTAAAAGCACCAAGCATATTTGTCCTAACAGAACCTTCTTCTCCACCTGCTCCAGGTTTGCTTTGACAGCATTGGAGGTCTGAGCAAACACATTTCAGCCCTGAAGGAAATGGTGGTGTTCCCTCTGCTCTACCCAGAGGTGTTTGAGAGGTTCAGAATACAGCCACCGAGGTAAATGACACGGGTGCCTTGAAAAATAGTGCTATCTGTTGGTTGTGTAAGAATGCTTCTAGATGAAGAAGTAACTCCTATTTAAAGCAGGAGCCAAGTCTGAACTATATATTTTTTGTTGAGATGACATTAAGTTGGCTTAAAAAGTAAGTTCATCTGTGGTTTTCGTTCTATCAGGATCAATTCTGGTGTTTAATGTCTCTTGTTAAATTTCACGTTTAAAATACCTCAAACACTCATTGATCGTCCTTTTTATCTGGCTTATTGAGATCATTCCTGCTCATTATTTCTTCTCCCCTCCTGACTTCAGGGGTTGTCTGTTTTACGGCCCTCCAGGCACCGGGAAAACCCTGGTAGCCAGAGCCCTGGCCAATGAGTGCAGTCAGGGGGAAAGAAAGGTGTCCTTCTTCATGAGGAAAGGAGCCGACTGCCTGAGTAAGTGGGTGGGAGAATCAGAAAGACAATTACGGCTGCTGTTTGATCAGGTAAAACTGAGCTCCTCGTTAACGTGCATCTGACTAAATAAAGCCAGTTCTTTATCTCGGACAGATATGACATCATGGTTTGTTGCCAGTGTCGGTGATTGTTCCTGAATTTCTTTTTAGGCCTATCAGATGCGCCCGTCTATCATTTTCTTTGATGAGATCGATGGTTTGGCTCCAGTCAGATCCAGCCGCCAGGACCAGATCCACAGGTTGGCATTCTTCTCTTTCATATACAGCTCTAGGTGTGAGTGGGTTGCTGGTACCAAAAGAATGTGAAGTTTCCGTCTCAGACTGGATACAGTTTTCTATCCTACTGTTCCTATGGTTCTCTATAAGATGTATGTACCATAGAGTAACTCAGAACTGTTCCTCCTCCACCTGTTGCTGAGCACTGCTGGTAAGCTGGCTATAATAAGCTATTGCAACTTCTGTTTGCTAACAAAGAAGACAAATTCAGTTTGGAAATATTTCTAGAAATGAATAACCTGCACATTTACGGTGTATGTGTATTCTATGTACAGTCATGGTGCTGAAACCATCGCTCTTACTAAGGCAACGCTTTACTGCAGCCTCTGCCCGACTAACCAGTTTCAAATTAAATAAATTATGTCAACTTTAAAAATTAATAATTATAATTGACATCTTTATTACAATGATCAATTTGTTGAGTAGGAGCAATAGAAATGTGTGGTTCTCTTTAAAATGAAAGCAATCAGATTATGTTATAACATTTAATCCAAGATTTTTGAGGAAATGAAACCACGGTATTTAAACTCAATATTATACTGTAAGAATCTCACAGTGACCCATTCCTACACAGCTCCACCTCAAATGAGAAGTCAGTTGAAAGCGAGAGCAAGATGATCAGGATTTGTTGTTTTATCATTTATTTTCCCGTCTCTCTCTGCAGTTCAATTGTGTCAACCCTCCTGGCTCTTATGGACGGGTTGGACAGCAGAGGAGAGGTCGTTGTTATCGGAGCTACGAACAGACTGGACTCCATCGACCCAGCTCTGAGGAGACCCGGACGCTTTGACCGAGAGTTCCTGTTCGGCCTGCCAGACAGAGAGGTGCGAAAGCTTTTAACTAAACAAAAAGAAGAAGAAGCAGCAACGTTTTCTCAAATGATTTTAGACGGCACGGTCTGTGGGTTTCTAGCTTTAAAATGTTAAATGTTTGACCCTTTAGTTTGAACATTTAAAATTTAACTTGACCTTTTAAAGCTCGGAATTACATAAATTTTAACATACTGAAATTAGTTTCACTTTTTAAAATGAAACGGTTAATTTCAAAGGAGGAAGGTTAATTTCTGGAGGAACTTGCAGAAAAATGTGTCGGTATGTTTTTATGTAGCGGCAGAAAACCTTCCAGCTACAAGCTGGGAGAAACTTTTTCCTTCATCAAAATCACTACTTGATCATTTCATGTTTTTCGGTGCAAAATCAGTTTAATTTTTATTCATATCAGTAATTTGTGCTTTAAATGTACTGTACCAATGTACATGTTGTCCTCTGTTTTTCTCAACAGGGTACTGTGGAGCGGATATCAAGGCGGTGTGCTCAGAGGCAGCATTATGTGCACTGCGGCGCCGCTACCCACAGATCTACTCTTCGTCCCAGAAACTGGTTCTGGATGTGAACTCGATCGTGATCTCTAGCAAAGACTTCAAGTGTGCCATGTCCAAGATGGTACCAGCAGCCCAAAGGTAGAGCAAAGCTGCTAAAAGACAACGGTCTCTCTATTTCTCCATTATGGTGTGAATGCTGTTCAGCCATTAGTCCTCTAGGTGTTAGTTGGTTGAATTCTTTACTCCTGTATTCAGGGCAGTCGTGTCACCAGCCAAGGCCTTGATACCTGCCATTCGTCCTCTGCTGGACGCCACCCTGCAGACCATTCTCCACGCAGTGAGACGAGTGTTCCCACACGCCGAGCAGGGACTAAAGAGGAAGAGAGAACAAGGTACTTTTTTTTCATGCTTATTTTTCCCTGTCACAGAGAAGAGCACACCAACCATATTATTGCTCCCTGTGGTTCTTTGTTCGCAGCTGTGGCCTGTGGGACGTCGGATGAAGATCAGATGTTTAGTGAGGAAGAAGACTGTGAGGTCTCCTCCAGTGGACTGACCTCTCAGTCTCAGTTACAAATCCCTGCTGCCAGTGGTCTTCTAAACCTCAATGGGTAGCTCTGTCATTCTTTCTCAGTAAATAACATGAAAGCATTTCACTATTGAGTTGAGAGCTGCATCATTTAGGCTCTGCTCTGTGTAATCTGTGTAATCTTTTATAATTGCTTTGTAGGATTTTTGGCAACAGAATAGAATTTTTAAGACTTGACTGAAAGTAAACAGAAACAACTCTTCTCATCTCGGTGTCCTTGAACCCCCTCCTGTGTAGGAGTGTGTTGAGTCAGCCGACGTCCTACCGCCCCAGGCTGCTGCTGGAGGGCAGACCGGGCTCGGGTCAGAGCTCACATTTGGCCCCCGCTGTTCTTCATGCTCTGGAAAAATTCCCAGTGTACACCCTGGACATGGCCGTCTTGTTTGGAGCCAGTGCAACAGCACCTGAAGAAACGTGCGCAAAGGTGAGCAGGATACTCAGGGATGTTTGAAAAGCCGGGCTCAGGATGTCAACAAATATTTGTCTTTTCACATTGAAACATAAAAATATAAAAAAGCTTTAAAATTCTTGCTCAGCTACTCTGCGGGTCTTTTTCTTTTGCAGCCGTGTCAAATTCAGTGGGATCTCTTTGGTAGACCTCACTGGCCAAAATGGCTGCCACATAAAATGTAGTTCATGGGCCCCACTGCCTTACATTGTGGGGAATGGGGATACATCTGTACTACAGACAAGCTCATTTTACATTTATTCTGAGTGGTAGAAAAGGTATAAATGTGAACTTCATGGTAAAATTGAAAAATAAAAAGTCTTGAATTTGTTCAACAGTGGACTTCAATGGAGTGTGATTTTGTTTGCACGGCACAGTTAGCTGTTGTGGAAATACAACAGAAATACTTTGCTGTACACATGTTCAGCCTTCCTGTTATCTGCCGAAAGTATCGTGTTCTCTTACAGGCGGAATAAACCTCAGGCATGTTTTGACTCGTAGAAAATAGCTTCTCTTTTAACACCTCACTGATGATGAAAGCAGGTAACTTGGAGTCCTCTTTCTTCAGTCACAACTTCCACACCGCAGTGTTGCGGTCACCCTGACCTTTAAGGTTGTGTGGCATTCTTTGAATGGAGAAGAGATGAGATATTTGAATTTCTAATCATCTGACAACAATCAGAACTTATTCCAGTCGCCGTACAATTTCTGTGTGCATCTCCAGTGTCCAGTAATTGCTTTTAATTTCCTGATCATTACAATCTAACATTGATTCTTGGTCTACTGTTGCTAGGTTCAGTTATTACCCTATTTCCTGCTGTGTGTATCAATAGTCCAATGAAAGACTGATCCTGTTTTATGCTCCTCAGATGTTTGTCGAGGCCAAGCGAACCTCTCCCAGTATCCTGTACATCCCACACATCGGACAGTGGTGGGAAACGGTGGGTTCTGCGTTAAGAGCCACCTTCCTGAGCCTCCTTAGCTCCATCCCTGCCTTCTCTCCTATAGTGCTGTTGGCTACATGCAGCCTCCGTTATGACCAGCTCAGTATGGAGGTAGGGGGGTGGTGTCGCAAAAGGACACTGCATTTAAATTAATCTCTGCAAATGAAATATGTGAAATACAGTGCCTTGCGAAAGTATTCGGCCCCCTTGAACTTTTCAACCTTTTGCCACGTTTCAGGCTTCAAACATAAAGATATGTTTTTATTTGTTAAAAAGGTTTGACACATCCAATAAATTTTATTCCACTTCACGATTGTGTCCCACTTGTTGTTGATTCTCCACAAAAAATTAGAATTTTATATCTTTGTTTGAAGCCTGAAATGTGGCAAGAGGTTGACCAGTTCAAGGGGGCCGAATACTTTCACAAGGCACTGTATTTATTTTATGAATATAAGATGTTAGTAAGTTAGATTTTGCTGACCTGACTGTAGTCATACCTGTCTTGTTCCTTGTTTCAGGTGCAGGAGTTGTTTCGGATTGAGTATGGTGAAGTTTTTCATGTACCAGTCCCCACCAGCCAAGAGAGACGGGACTTCTTTGAGGATCTAATCATCAACCAGGCGGCAAAGGCCCCGGCCTCTAAAAGAAAAGCTGGTAAAAGATTTACTTGAGATAGTTTTATTTAAAAGTTACCAGCATGGCTTAGCTACAAAGGTGATAACACCTATGCATCGGTATATTGCAAATAGCAGTTTGAGTTTAATTGCAGAAGATCAGATGGAAGCAGGAAAGACAGGATTAAAGATATGTATTTACATTTTTTGCCTCAGAAGCTTTATGCTGATTTATTTCACTTCTCCTATCTTCTGAATCCTCAACGGTCAGTGCTCCGCGCGTTGGAGGTGCTTCCAGTCGCCTCTCCACCTCAGCCTCGTCAGCTAACGGAGGAGGAGAGTCGGCGACTAGACGAGCAGGAAGAAGACACCCTCAGGGAGCTGCGGCTGTTTTTGCGCGATGTCACAAACCGCCTCTCTCAAGATAAACGCTTCAAGGCTTTTACTAAACCTGTGGATTTAGAGGAGGTAACTGTTCAACGTTCTTCTCTCGTCTTACTAGCTTCACTGACGCATCACATTTTTATCCTCAAAAATGTTGTCCAGTTTGCCCACGCGCTTGTCTGTAAATACCATCATGTATATACACAGGTTCCAGATTATGCTGACGTAATCAAGAAGCCCATGGACCTGTCAACTGTCCTCTCGAGGATCGACCTCCATCAATACGGCACGGTCAAAGAGTTCCTCCAGGATGTAGACCTCATCTGGCAGAATGCCCTCGAATACAACCCAGACAGAGACCCTTCCGGTACCACTTACACACAAATACAGACCAACATGTACAGAGCTGTACAAACCGACACAAAATAGAACATAATTGTGAAGTGGAAGAAAAATAAAAATGAAGCATAGTATTAAAAAGAAATCTCAAAATCTGAAAGAAGATTCAAAGAAATGTGCAACTGGGTGGGATAATTTAAAAAAATGTACAACACGTATGAAAAATTACCTAATTTATAAACGGTCCGCAAAAGTGTAATTTAATTTCTGTATGAATACAGCTATTGTATGAAGGTTTCAGGGGTGCGTTAGAAAATATTAGTGAACACAGTTTAATCTATTATCTGAAGACGGAAAGGATGTGACACAATTCCAAGCCTATTGAGGCATGACCATCCATTTAAACTAACAGACCAGGCGAAGAGAGTGGCAAAATGAAGCATATTATTAAAATAATGTCAAAAGACAGCAAAGACTTTTTAGTAAACATATTTCTTTTTTTTTTTTTTCTTCCAAAGTGTAGAAGAAGAAGCTCTTGTCTGAAAAGACCAAAATTGAATGTTTTGGCAATACTGCATATGTGGCATAAAACAAATGCTGCACATAATCCTGAACACCCTCGACAGGGAAACATGTTTCCTTGGTGGCAGCATCATGCTGTGGGGAGACCTTTCTGCAGCAGGAACCAGGAAGCAGATAGTTGATGGAAAGATGGATGGAGATGAATACATGGATTTAAAAAAAAAAAGACATAAAAAAACAAACTCTTTCAGCGTGCCAAAGTCTTAAAAATATGGCACGTTTACATTCTATCTGGACAATCACCCTAAACATATAGAGTTTCTGTAGAATGATTTGGATCAAAGCTTGTTTATGTGTCAAAATGGTCCAGTCAAAGTCCAGACCTGAAACTAACTGAGAATCTGTGGTAAGACTTATAAACTTATATTCATATTTCCTCTTCCTTCATTCAGTCTGGCTGAGCTTAAGCATTTTAGGAAAGAAGAATGGGTAAATTTATTGTAGAAATGCAAAGCTGCTACAGACACTGTATATATATATATATATAATTATAATTACAGAAAACTTTGGTTCAACAAATTGTTGCCTCAGTATCTGAATACAAATGCATGTCATTTCAGATTTTTATTTTGGAATGGAAAAAATTAAAACCATGTATCGTTTCCTTTCACTTTTCAATAATGCAGTACTTTATGTGGCGCTAAATACATGGTAAAATAAACGACTAAACATACTACTAATACACATAGGTTTGGGGTGGTAACCAAATGTGAAAAGTATGAACAGCCTTTCCAGACACTCTATAGATTTATGATTTTACAAGTTCAAACTTATCCTGATGTGTTTCTTGCAGACCGTCAGATCCGTCACAGAGCGTGTGCACTGAAGGACACTGTCCACGCCATTATCCGAGAAGAACTTGATGAAGATTTTGAGAAGATTTGTGAGGAGATCAAAGAGTCACGCAAAACGAGAGGTCAGCACCGTGTCTGTGTGTGTGGGCTATTTTTCAATCCACAGGAGATGCAGTTTTATTCATTGCTAGTTTCAGGGTCTTTTTTTTTTTTATTGCTAAATCTTTTCAATATGTGGATCTTTTTTTTTTTAAACACTGCTGACTTCTTGGTCTGAGTTAAATGAATTAAAATGTGTGCAGTGCAAACCAAGCAAGCCACAAATATTAAAATGTATTTATATATTAACCTTTATTCCAGACATATTAGTCCTTATCATGAGAAATCAAACAAACGTAAACAACCATTTTATTCTTTTATTTAAATCACCTCAGGTTGCTCCACCGCACGATTTGCTCCCTCCTTCTACCACGTCCTTCCCAAAGCGCCCAGATCTGCTGCAGATGCAAGTATCAACGATATTATCACACAAAGTGAGGCGGTAGAATCCACCGTTGCAGCTGCTACCAACACAATGGTCTCTGCTGGTACAACTCCCAAAAACACAGGTATGTTAAACTAAAGAAAAACAAGTAGCTTAAAGGTTATTCATGATATTTCAGAATCAGCTTTATTGCCAAGTTCGTACAAACAAACAAGGAATTTGACTCCGGTACACTTTGCTCTCTGGGTTTTTTTTTTTTTTTTGTTTAATGCGTTACAAGATAGTTTTATATTATATTTTATCCCCCTTTTTGTTTTTAATATCTTATACAAAGGGCTTTGCAAATTTTAAAAGCAGTTGTTTTATCTAATAAAGTTCACAAGAAACAGCCTGGGGGAAGAAACTGTCTCTGTGGCGGCTGGTTTTAGTACAATTTAATTTAAATTAATTTCTTCTGTTCCCTCACAATAAAAAGAAGCTGGGAGAAGTCGCGGGTCACGGGCCCCATTGCAAAAGGAACCCCTTCCTCCCCCCTCATGTTCAAAAATGATCACAGTATCTTCTGACAGGATGAAGGGTGGAGATGATGAAGGGGGGGGTTTGGGAAAGAAGCAGCAGAAAGTGCAGCAGATCAGGAAGGTAGTTCTGAGTCGAGTGCAAGTCAGGTGGAGGAGACAGAGAAGAAACCAGCTGCTGAGGGAGACCCCCTGCATATAAAGAGAAACTAAAGGTGACACCCAGGCAGAGCTAAAAGAGGACAAACTGTCCGCTGATCAGAGCTTTTTAAAACAACGAAAAAGATGAGAACAATGAAAGCATCTCTGACAACACTGAAAAGGACAGCTGCGCAGAGGAAGAGGGGGACACCCAGCACACCATGGCAGAAAACATGATTACTGAAAATCAGTCCGAGACGCTGATAAGGGAGTCTTTCTGCGATGACAAACTTAAAAGTGGGTGGGTAATGAAGCGGGCTAAAATACCCCCTGAGCCAACGTGGGGGATTTTACAGAAACATCCTCCGAGCAACAGCGCCCCAGGGTGAACGGACCAAAAAAAGGTTTTTTAAACGCAGTCCTTTTAACTTAGAACCGCTATACTTCTGCAAAGGGAAACCTTCCTTTTTCCCCATTTTATTACAGGGGGGGTTTTTTTAAAACTTCATTTTTAAAAACCACTGTAGTAAGGGGATCTTATCGATAACCAACAAAAGACTGTTTCCTGTAAAGTAAAAGGGCCCCGGGGAAATCGAAAAGCAGGGCATGCTTTGGTATTCCCCCTCCGGGGCATACTTTGTTGACCCCAACTATTTGAGCTGCAAGTCTTTTAGGGTATGGGTCTGCCATAGGTCTGGACTTTAACTGCGCCATTCTCACACATGTATATGCTTTGATCTAAACCATTCTATTGTAGCTCTGGCTGTGTGTTCAGAGTCGTTTTCTCTGCCCTGTCTGCTGGGTTCTTGGTCTTCATGATTCTGTTTGTTCTCTAATGTCCTAAAACAAACTTCTGAGGCCTTTGCTGAACAGCTGCATTTATACTTAGATTAGACTGCGCACACTGATTTACTACAGGCCTATTGGTGTTGGGTGGGGCTGAAATCCTGATTTATACTTGCTGACCTTCCACTTAACAATTATGCACTACTTTGTGTTGTTGCATAAATTCACAGTAAAATACCTTGAAGTTTGCTGTTGGATGGTGACTAGGGCTGCAACGAACGATGATTTTGCTAATCAATAAATCTGGCGAAAATTTTTTCGAATAATAATCGGATAGCAAAGATGCTTAATATGAAATTTTTACAGAATTTAAACCAGGTGAAGCTAAAGCTATGCCACTTGAGTTCTGGATAGGGCATATTTACAGACAAAGAATAATTTTCATCCTAAATGAGAAATGTATAAATAATTTGTACAATTTTGGCCTAATTACTGCTCTGAGAGGGTTGTTCTTTCAGCACATGGCATGTGTTAGTCTGTATACTCCAGTTAACAATTATTCGAATCCCAAAATTAGTTGATGATTATTTCAATAATAGCTTAATCATGATTGTTTCAGCCCTAATGGTGACCAAATGTGAAACAGTTTCTATCAATACACTTACAAGGTGTAATAAAGTGCTTTAAAAAGCAAGCTGGTATTAACGAATCAGATGTCCTAATTTCCTTCTCCCTCCACAGTCAAGCTCCAGTCCTCGAGGGCCGGTGTCCTGCAACGTTTTGATGTGTCCCAAGTCCAACACACCTGAACCCAATATGAATCACCTCCTCAGGCACTCAAGTTCTACAGAGTCCTGCTAATGACCGAATTATGTGATTCAGGCGTGTTGACAGAAAGGCACATCTAAAAGTTGCAGGATGCCGGCCTTGTGACTTCTGTGCTCTACAGTCTAATGCACTCATCAGTTTGCCTTTGGGATTACCACCACAACTGGCGTCATCCATTGTCTCAGGTCTCACAAATAGGATAGTGATGCAAACAAGGACATTTCACCTTGAGCTTCCTGTAAAAAAGCAGATTGGCCTTTGTGCCTGAGATTTGGGGGGTTTTTTTGCAGAGAATTGAGAGTTGCTGTCCTTAGTTTATGCAAATACCTACATAAATACTCGAAGTTGTACTGTCTCTAGATATTTTAGGAACCCAAGGAGGAGATCAAACCCTGTTTTTCAGTCAGTCTGTAAACTAAAATCTGTGACTGTGGTGTAACCATTGTGGGGATCTGTTTCCTGTCTCAGAGCGAAACGTGAGACGAATGACCCGTGCCCTGAAAAACACTGTGCTGCAGCAGCACAGGATCCCGGTGGACAAAGCTCTTCAGATCCTCAATGAGGAAAGTCCTCCTCTGGTTGTGGACCGAGACAAATTAAAGGTTTGTGATGACATGTAAAAATGTGACTATTTCTTTTCCCTGTAAGAACTGGGGGAGAGGGGAGCTTTGACAGCATATCTAAGTGGTGCTATTTTTTTGTTTTATTTATTATCAGGAGCTGCTGGATAAGGTGGTGACAAAGACTGAAGGCTATGAGGTCTACAAGCTGGAAAAACTCTATGCTGCACTCTGCCAGAGCATCTACAGACACAGACTAAACTACAACAAGACACCATTAATTCAGGTTAGTTTTATCTTTTTTAATGATTTGTTTCAGAAGAAAAGCCCAACTGTAAGTTTAAATCTTATGTTCAGTAAAAACAACCAGATTAGAAAGTGATATTTAGATATTTGAAAAGACATCTGCTAAATAAAATTCCTCTTCTTTTGAGTTCTTCATTTTTATTTTAACTCCAACTTTTGTAACATTGTATCTGGGTATTCTGTTTCAGGTTAAGTGTTCATACATGCTGCATGTATCTGATGTGTTTTTCTGTTTTTATTAGGAGTTGGAGCAAGAGATCCAGGACTTCTGACTTTTCAGACTTCGTTTTAAAAAAAAAAAAGATTTTATAATTTAGCTGAAACTTTGTATTACATCTTGTTTATATGTAATTAAAGGGTTTTCCTTCTATTATTGTGTTTTTCCTTTGTTACGTTACAAAATGTTTCTGTTTGAAAAGACAATCTAATGTCCCTACTGATAATAAAGCCTTTCCCCGTTTTTAGAAAATCATTTTTGAAATTTTCGGAAACTCAGGGTGTCTTTTGGGGAGATTATGATAGCGGTGACCCCCCTTGTTTTTCTAAGTTTTACAAAGATTTTGATTTTTTTAAATCCATTTCTACATCTCGCACAATCCGGCTCACAGTACATGGTGGCTAGATAAATATGGACCTCTGTGTCCTGTCACATTTAGACATTCAAACAGAAAATAATGGATTACTAATTAAAGGTTCCCATTTGTTTTAAAGGGATTATTAGTACCAATAAATACCCCATTGGTAACTTTAATTTTCTTAACATTTCCTGCCTCAAATTAAATATATGTACAGTACAGACCAAAAGTTTGGGCAGGGCCTTTCTCTTCGAGTTTTTTCCTTATTTTTCATGACTTATAATTTTGTAGCTTCCATGAAGGCATCAAAAAATTTAATTTTAAAACGTGGGATTATTCTGAACAAAAAAATTGGGAAAAAACTGAAAAAAATGTTAATTTTACATATTATATATTTTATTATTTTATATATTACAAAGTGTGATTATGCTTTTGGAATAAAATGTTTAAAAAACATCTTTTCCAGGGTATCAGTACATAAGGCTGGTTCCGTAGCACATTTCAGATTAAACTGTAAGAAAATTCTAAATAGCCAAAAAAGTCACAAGAATAATATATAGGCTTATTTTGCCAGAGATCTAACTGAAAACTTATCTAAAACAAGTTATTTTTGTTCATTTCTGTCGAAGTCAAGAATCCACGGTTACATCAGGCAATGTGACAGCTGTACGACAGGGATCCTGGAGTAAGTAGGTCAGTAGACTGGTGACCGATCTCTTTTCAGATGAGCTAAACGAAGATTATCTCAGCATAGATTTTATACCTGGCCGGTTTGCTAAAAATACACTTCCTGTGAGCCCCTTGATCATTTTCACCGTTTGTCACATTACAGCCTCAAACCTGAATGTGTTTTACTGGAATTTTATAAGATATACCAAAACAAAGCAGTGCATAATAATGATATTTAAAACCAATTAGTGATCAAACATTGTGATGTCCATATGTATATTCAGCCCCCCAAGACAATATATGCAACCTCCTTTAGCACCCTTTGTAATGACAGCTGCATGTTTTTTTTAATCATTTCTTTTGGGGCACATCTAGAACTAGTAGCCATTTGTCTTTGCAAAGCTCAGACTGGATGGGGGAGCACCTGAGCATCAGTTTTCAAGTCTTTCCACAGATTCTCAATAGAATCTATATCTGGACTTTGGCATGAATAATCATCGCTCTAAACCATTCTATTGTAGCTCAGGTTTTCTGTTTGTGTTCGACCTGCTAGAAACCTCCTCCTTATGCATTGCTTTTTATTTAGCTCCAACCCATCTTCCCATCAAGTCTGACCAGGTTCCCTGTCTCTTAACATAAAGCATCCCCACACCATGATGCTGCTACCACCATGTTTTACCAGGGGATGGTGTAGTCAGGTCAAGGTGTGGTTTTCCTTTACACTTAGTAACACATATGTAGTTAAATCTTGGTTTCATCTGATTAGTCGCCGCCTTCTGAGTAAAGGAGGCAGACTAAAACCACGCTTTCCAGTATGTTTATTTGTAATTGCTTATTAAAATATGTTTTCTTCCACTACATAACTACGCGCTACTTTGTGTTGACCCAACACGCAAAATCCCTTCAAGATATGTTAAGGATTGACTGTCCAATTCAATTCAGTTTATTTATATAGCGCCAATTCACAACACGTCGTCTCAAGGCACTTCACAAAAGTCAGGTACATACATTCCAATTAATCCTAACCATTGAACAGTGCAGTCAGATTCAGTTATTTATTCAAATTGGATAAAAAGTTTTTCTATCTAAGGAAACCCAACAGATTGCATCCAGTCAGTGACTTGCAGCATTCACTCCTCCGGATGAGCATGTAGAGACAGTGGACAGTCACTGGCGTTGACTTTGCAGCAATCCCTCATACTGAGCATGCATGTAGCGGACAGTGGAGAGGAAAAACTCCCTTTTAACAGGAAGAAACCTCCAGCAGAAACCAGGCTCAGTGTGGGGCGGGCCATCTGCCACGACCGACTGGGGTTAGAAGAAACAGAGCAGAGAACAAAAAAGAGAACAAAGAAGCACTGATCCAGGAGTACTTTCTATGGGAAAGGAAAAAAGGTAAATGTTAATGGATGTAGCTCCTTTAGTCATTTCACCTAGAAAGAAAGAACAGATAAACTCTGAGCCAGTTTTCAAGTTTAGAGTCTGAAGAGAGCACAGAGAGTTAGTTACAGTAAAAGCTCAGTCAATTGCTACGTCAAGGAGAGAGAAAGGGTTAAACACTGAAAGACGGGGCCATGTGGATCATCGATAGAGGGTGAGCATTAAGTTGTTGCCAGCAGAAGCTTGGAGGATTCCCCTCTCCAGAAAGGTGTTACAGGTAGACACAGAGTCAGGCCAGGTGGAGAGGCTAGGAAGAGAAAAGAGAGAGAACAAAGTTAAAAGCTGAAATAACAGCAAATAATACAAAATTGGAGAGTAGTGTGAGAATGTAGCGAAGAGGGTGAAAGTGGTCATTATGTCCTCCAGCAGCCTAAGCCTATAACAGCATAACTACAGAGATAGCTCAGGATAACCTAAGCCACTCTAACTATAAGCTTTATCAAAAAGGAAAGTTTTAAGCCTAGCCTTAAAAGTAGACAGTTTGTCCATCTAGAGCCCACTGATGGTCATTGTTATACTAAAAACCACAACGATTGGGATACCTCTCTCTGTCAGATTGACCATAACCACTGGAAAAGAGAAGGGGTCATACAGGTAGCAGAAATGGAGGGTGTGTTTGCACCTCAACCATAACTGAGCCGGTTTAGGCTAAACCTGACTCCCCCTTACTCCATCCAACAAGGGGAGAAGAAGACGGAGGTAAAATAAGGAAGATAGCTCATGTTGTAATGCCCAAAAAAGAGAAACTCTAAAATCGTATTAAAACGATCGAAACAACCGACCTAACGTGGTGAACAGCAACACTCAGGAGGATCACCTTGACTGTGAGGAAACTAGCGGCGTGTCCTCAGGTAGCTTCTCATATTCCCCTCTCAGGTCATTTAAGGACATGTTGGCACACGGCCGAATCGGAAACGAACGCGTTTACGGCCCTTTGCGCGGATTGTCCGACAGCCTGCCCCTTTCTGAGGCGACAGTGATTGACTGACTCTGAAATACAGTTTGTTGTTGCCTTCAAGTGGGCCGTTTTTCATAAACTGCTAATATTTTTAGATCTCCCAAAAGTCGCCGCGGAATGACGTCAAGACGCATTACATTGAATGATGACGCTGTTTGATCATTACAACAAAAAAAAAAAAAAATCAGCCGTTAAAATATTTGAGAAATAGGTCATCAAACAACACAGCTCCGAGCGGCCCTTTTTATGAACAGCAAAGACGAGCCGTCTTTTAGCCGTGTGAACTTTTATGAGGAGCCGCTTCTGGTGGGAGATAACCTGCTCGGACCAGGGAGAGATGTCCGGTGTTTCCAGCATCAGAGGACGGTTAGTCGTTCGAGCGGTCCGTCTGCCTCGGCTGGGGTTTTATTTATTTTAGGGAGATCCAGCTGCTTCAGTAACTAACGCAGACGCCGCTGCTCCTCCCCCGGCCAGGTTGAATGGTTAGCCTGCGGAGGGAGAAACACCGACGGATACCAACAGGGAGCACCTGGAGGCAGCTCTGCCGAGACCTAGGAAATCACTCCTCGCTTCGCCTCTCCTGCCGGGTAGCAACACATTTGCACATTACTGTAGTTCTTGTAAGTTTACCGCCAGACCTCATAATGACCGGCCCGGCTAACCCGGGCTAGTTGGCCCACCGAATTTAAATGCTGCTCTACACCTGAATAAAACACACTTTCACGTTATCTTTGTATTATAAAAGAATGCTCTATTGTTACTTACTAACAGCAAATGAGCTAGCGGACACCTCCACATTTTCGGTGTTAAGTGGTAGCAGAGCAGTGTGGACACAGTAGTTACCCATGTATAACCAGTTATACAGTTTAACCCGATTAAATCATACAAATGACAGGTTACAGCTCGGTTTTACAGGTGATGTTTTACACATTGTCAGTGTGGAGGAACCAGTAAAGGGGTCTGCAACCTTGCTCCAAAGTGCCTCCCTTCCAAACAAATATTTATGCTTTTCACTTAAACTGTCTGTTCTGAACTGTCTGACAATGAGTAAAACAACATCTAAAGAAAACTTGAATTTCGTCAAAAGGTTCGGTATTTTTTGTCACGTTTCAGAAAGAGAAACTGATATATGGATTCGTTACACAGAGTGAAATATTTCAAGCCTTTATTTCTCGTAATTGTGATGATTATGGCTAACAGATCATGAAAACCCCAAGTTCAAAGTCTCAGAAAATTAGTATATTACGTAAGACCAATTAAAAAATGATACTTTAAACAGAGACGTCCTTTCTGCCACTCACTCCGGCAGAAAAACTGAATTTTGAAAGGTGCAGCTTATTTGTTTATTTTCCCATTACAGCTTCAGATTGGCACAAAGTTGGAGTGAGTTTTACTAATGTTTCAGACAGTAACCGCTGTGAAGCAGGCTGATTTTATTGTACTAAATGTACAGAGCAGTAATGTCTCCCCAGCTCAATGAAATTGCATGCATGATCAACTTTGAAGGGTGTTTTTGCAAACATCTGGTGTTACTGCTGTACAGCTGGAAGTTAATATGTTGGGAGGGGTTTAGAGGACTCACAGTGGCAAGTGCATGTTGTAGTTTTGTACTTTTCTGTCTAAAGCTACAGCTCACCTAGACAGCATGGATCTGTATGGGGACTGGAAATAAACACAAATAACAACACAATGGAGATTGAAGGTTCAGGGTAATTTGGTTTGGGGTGATAAAAGTTCACGATAGCATAGCTGAAACACAGCTTAGTTAATCTGAGGTAAGTTGGTAACAGAACTATGATTCCAGACACTTTATTAGATAGAATAATATATTTGTTGATGTCAGAGGTTGAAATAAGATAACTTTAGAGCTCTCATTGGAACATAAACACAAACGCTCATGTGACAGATCAGTTAAATAATCATCATCATGATTATTATTAGTCAAGAACACTTTAGCAAAGCAAAACTTTGTAAAAATCAACAAAAAATCAAATCAGGAAAAATGTTATTGGTGTGTATGAAACATATGCATTGTTTAGTTACAAACAATTCAAAAATTTGCAAAGTAGGTCACCCTGTTTGTTGTTTGTTTTTTGCTCTTACAGTAAATACCTACTATATTATACTCACTTCTTCTACCACACATTGTTTCCTAACTGTTGCAACAATGTAAAGAATTTTGAATCCCTGTAAAGAAAGTCATGTATACGACCCAAAGATGTTTCTTTGTTTTGGTTTTCCTTCAGAGAAGCAGGATTCCAAGAATCCAGCACATCAGCTCACTGACCTGCAATATGTGAACCTCGACAGCTCTGCCACAACACAAGTACAAGTCACTTTGAATCGAAGATGTCAAGCCGCCGGAAATCCACCACACCTTGCATGGTGCTGCCCTTGGATGTGGTGGAGCAGGACGCCGTACCGGAGAAGACAGAAAGAACAAAGGAGGAAGAGGCGGCGGGTAAGGAGGAGGAGGAAAGAAAGGGGAAGGAGGGAACAGAGGGGCTTGGTCAGACTGTTCCCACTCCACCAGATGCAGGTAAGGCCCCATACAGAATTGAGTAACAGTGGAACTATGTAACCCGTTGCTACGATCAAACATAGAATGAATACTAATGTAAGTGGTATAGAAAATAAGCGCAGAACATTATTATTACCACTGCAGATGAAGTCCGTGTCTCCGGCATTGAAGATCTCAAAGTCATCGACTCCTCACAGAAATCAAGATCGAAAGACTCACTGGAGGATCCAAGGGGTGATCAGACAATCCAGGAACCCCAGAGTGAATCCCATGAGGAGGGAGGAGCTGACTCGGTTGCATTTTCAGCCATCTCACTCAGCAAGACTCCTATCATGAGGATGAAGACCAAATCTGAACCCAAGAAAATCGCCGTTTCCCTCAAATCCGCAGATGAAGCAGCAGGTGAGGGTTTGGGAGGAGGAGGAGTAAGTGAGGGGGAGCTGGGTGGAGAGCAGGAGCCCATCGAAGCTCCACTGGGACCAGTGACGCCTGTGGAGATGCTGCTGCAGGACTCCATGAAGTTTGGGGGAGGTGGCTTTCTGGTCAGCCCACCATCAGAGCAGCAGAGAAAATCTTCCATTTTAAATCCCACTGTTCTGCCTGCTGGTCTGGCACAGGTAGAGAACTTTAAGTATTTACTGTTCTTTTCTTAACATTAAGAGTTTTGCAAAAGTCTAAAGACCGCTTGAACTTTTCCACATTTTGTTACATTACAACCACAACCTTCATTGTATTTTTGGGGGATTTTATGTTATAGACCTGGTATTAAAGTGTGGTGAGCATTTGTATTTAGCCCCCCTGTATTTAGCTATATATTATATGAGTTTCACTTTCTTAAATGAGTGATAAAAAGTATTGAACACAATATTCTAATTTTTTTAGATCTACCTGTTAGGTGAACTAGTTAGCTGAATTCAACTGGTAAAACCATTTTTTTGAGAACATATGCAGGCCACACTGTTTAAGATTTTCATTTGTAGAAATTTATAACCGTGTATCCTTTCCTTGTACTTCACCATTATGCAATGCTTTGCACTGAATCAGACAGATACAAATCTAATAAAATCCATTACAGTTTGTGGTTGTATCATAATAAAATGTGAAATGCGTTGCAGTGCTCTGTAGGAGAAAGAGGTAATGCACGCTGCCAGACTTCATCACAACTTAGAGAGATAAAAGTACTTCATGCTTTTGTAAAAGGAAATATTCTGTGCAGCTGTTTCAGTGTCTTTGTCAGGGACGGTACCTTCAGCTCATTTCATTTCACACCTTTGGTACTAAATAGGAGCATCAGCTGTGTTTGATGGTTTTTGGCCTCTCCGCTGTCATGCCAGGTGCTTTCAGCCCTCCAGGCCCAGCAGAGTGCAGCAGCAGCGGCCTCACAGCCCCAGCTACTGATTCCCCTGAGCAGCATCCCCTCCTACAGTGCATCTATGGACTCCAACCCACTTTTGATCAGCACATATAGGAAGTTTCCTTACCCATCTTTGGCAGAAATAGGAAGCCTGGCAACACAGACACAGTTCACAGAAGAGCAGATTAAGGTAAAACTCAAGATAAAATAATTTTTCATAGATTCTTCATTTTGTAGTACTCAAAGGGTCTTCTGTCTTGCTTTTTTTAAATAAAAAAAATAAATAAAAACACTTGATCTGTGAACAGGTGTGGTTCTCAGCCCAGCGTCTGAAGCACGGCGTCAGCTGGACCCCAGAGGAAGTGGAGGAGGCTAGGAGGAAACAGTTTAACGGGACCGTGCACACAGTGCCTCAAACCATCACTGTCATCCCCGCACACCAGCTGTCAGCTGCTGCCAACGGCCTGCAGTCCATCCTACAGACCTGTCAGATTGTGGGCCAGCCTGGCCTTGTGTTTACACAGGTACGTATGAGCTGGAATGTGGCTTTGGATTTCAAGCTTGCAGTATGAACGTCCTCCTTGCCTTCAGGCATTTTATATCCGACTGTTTGAAACACCATTTTCAGCAGTTTTATCTTTCGACAGTCTGGATTATAGGAACCTTATATTGGCTACTTAAACATAATGTTGCAGACCCTTGCATATGTGTTCATGCCTCCACATCATGACGCGACTGTGGCTCAGTAGGAAGAGTAGTCGTCTTGCAATCAGAAGGTTGTGGGTTCGATTGCAGCTTCCTCCTGCCATATGTCAATGTGCCCCTGGGCAAGGCACTGAACCTCAAGTTGCCTACTGATCAGCGTATCGGTGTATGAGTGCAATTGGGTGAAAGTGGCTCTGGTGTAAAGCGCTTTGAGTGGCCTGTATGACTGGAAAGGCGCTATATAAGTTCAGTCCATTTACATTTTGTCACATTACCACAACAGACCTGAATATAATTTTAGCTGCAGAGACCTACAGCTTAGGTGGGAGAATGTTTTGACAGGACAACTATTAGTCGTACGCTCCACAAATCTATACTTGAAGAGTATCAAGAAGAAAGCCATTGTTCCAAGAAAGATAGATGTTGTAAAGTATGCAACCAGTGATGTAAGAGACACAGGAAACACGTGAAGGAAGGTTGTCTGGAGAGATGAGACCAAAACTGTACTTTTTTTTTAACCACATACAAAACACTCTGTAGTGGAACATTGTCACTGTTCATCATTCTGAATGCTTATCCCCACAGTGAAACATGGTGGTAGGAGCGTTATGTTTTGGGAATGCCTTTCAGCAATAGGGAAGCTGTCAGACTTGATAGAAACATGGATGCAGCTAAATGCAGGGAAATCCTGCAAGGAAACCCTGGTAGAGGCTGCAAAAGATTTGAAACCTGGGTGGAGGTTCACCTTTCAGTTGGGCAATGACCCTAAACATACAGCCAGAGCTATAGTGGAAAGGTTTAGATCAAAGCACACTGATGTGTTATAATGGCCCAGTCAAAGTACAGACCTAAACCCTATTGAGACTCTTTGAAAAAACTTGAAAACTGAAAAACTCTCCATCCTATCTGACTGAGCTTGGGCTATTTTGCAAAGATCGACTGGAGAAAACTCAGGTCTCTTTGTTTACAAATGTGGTAGAAATGCTGCATAAGACTTGAATTAGGGAGGCAGAGTACAAATGAAAAAAAAACACTTTTAATTTACCCCCCTTTCACAATTATGCAGTACGTTTAGTTAGTCTATGGCATTAAATCCCACTAAAATATGATGTTTGTTGTGAAGTTACCAAACATGCAAAAGTTTAGAGGGTATCAATAGTTTTCCAAGGCGCTTCAGTCCGTAAGCAGGTTGTTCTTCTCTTTAATGGGTTTTGTCTCTGGTTTGCCTCATATTTCATGAACTGGAAAAGAGGGCAGAACTAATTCTGCCAACAGAAGAATCTGAAAAAAAAGTCTACCCATATTTTTTAAATAGATAAGAACCAGACACATTGATCTCTATATTTGTTTGTAGGTTGGTCCAGGTGGGAATCTTCCAGTGACTAGTCCAATCACATTGACTGTGGCAGGATTGCCCAGTCAGTCTCAGAGCTCCAGCCGAGTTTCCTGTCAGTCCACGCCGACAAACAGTGAGCTAAAACGGGCTACCACGGTCCAGCCTCCGTCTCTGTCTCCGCAGGTTGGGACACCTTACACATCAGGATGTGCTTGCGGTTTAGTTGCTAAATTATGATTTTCAGTAGCTTTCACTAGCTAATTACGCTGATGTTTTTTAAACTTGTACTTATAGGGTAAAATGACACTACAGGAACAACCATGTTGTTGGCTAACTTTTTCCCTCTCCTCTCCAAGGAGAACTCAGCCCTCAGTGCTGACTCTTTCAGTCTGCGACCTAAGAAATCCAAAGAGCAGCTGGCAGAGCTGAAAGCCAGCTACCTAAAAAACCACTTCGCCTCAGACGCGGAGATCGCCCGGCTGATGAAACTCACCAATTTGACGAAGGGTGAGATCAAAAAGTGGTTCAGTGACACTCGCTACAACCAGCGCAACTCCAAGAACAGCCATGTGATTGTTTTCCACGACGGAGGGGGCAGAGGGGGGAGCAGCTCTAGCAGTTCTGCAAACACCCCCATCGTTATTGACTCCAGTGACGAGACCCCCACATCTCCTCATCCTCCAAACACTTCCTCCGTGAAAGAGAAGGAAAAAGAGAAGGAGACCCGAGTCAAAACCTGGAATCCTTTCCCAGACTTCACTTTGCAAAAGTTTAAGGAGAAGACTCCCGAGCAGCTAGTGGTGCTGGAGGAGAGCTTTGAGAAGAGCAGCATGCCATCAGATGAAGAACTGAGTCGTCTGAGGACAGAAACCAAACTGACTCGAAGGGAGATCGATGCCTGGTTCAACGAGAGGCGAAAAGTCCCAGCTGTGAGTACGTCCTCCCCGGAGTCGTGCGAGGGAGGCAAAGTTGAAATGGAAAACTCAAAGGCCGAGGAAGTAGGAGTACTTGTAGCAAGCACCTCTCCTCCATCTGCCTCCTCATCTGGGAAGGGAAGTCAAACTCCTCCAGGGGGGCGCAGTAAGCAGCTGTCCTGCAGCAGCAAGAAAGACCTGAAAGAAAAAAGCAAAAAGACTCCAGAGCAGCTCCACATTCTAAAAAGTGCCTTCGTGCGGACGCAGTGGCCGACACCGGAGGAGTACGATCAGCTGGCGGAAGAGAGCGGCCTTCCTCGCCATTACATCGTCAGCTGGTTCGGGGATTCTCGGTACTCCTGGAAAAACGGAAACTTGAAATGGTTCTTTCAGTACCAAAGTGGCAACATCGAGGGACCAAACGATGTAGGCGGTAGTAAAACGGGAGGCAGCGGAGGTCGGAAAAGACGCGCTCGAAATCGCGGCTGGGGCCGATCCAAAACCAGGAAGCAGCCAAAGAGGTCCTCCTCCTCCTCCAGTGCAGATGTCAAAAGATCCCCACCATCAAAGAAATTCAAGACTGGGCGGGAAATCCTGAAGGAGTACTACCTGAAGCACCACTTCCTCAGTGAGCAAGATTTGGATGAGCTGGTCACCAAGACCAGCATGAGCTACGAACAGGTGGGTACAGTTAGATTTTAGAAGAAAATAGTATGAAGTATAGGTCCCAGAAACTAAACACATAAAATCCCCTATCTATAGATAAGCAGATTAATGACAAGTACGATTTCAGAATCCTTTCTATTGAAATTGTGTAATTCTCTGTAGGCAATGCTATGTTAACAACAAGGTCTGTCATGAATATAAATAATGTGTGTCTCTATTGTATAGTGGTGTATACTGGGATGAATGGTGCTTGCTGTGTCAAGATGGGGTATCATTACCTCACATTAGCTTGACTATCTAGGAATGAAAGTTAAAAAAGCTCTACACACTTTATCAATGGTCAAATAATTGTAAACTGAATTAATCTGAGCTTCTTCAACCGCAGAGGGCTGTAACACTTCAGCAGTGCAGACAGAGCATCTGCATAACGTAGCCAGAGAGTCGTTTATGTTATCATCTTGTCACTGCTATAACATTCACCAGCCCTTTCATAAATTTCATATTTGCACATATATGCAGTATAAAATGTGTCTCTAAGTTGTGACTCTCATGCCGTTAACTTTCTCAACATGGCTAAAAAAACAGTGGTAGTCTGGCTTAGCTGCAGGTCAAATTACACATGCTAGTGTATCAGTTGTGTTGAAAGGCGATGCTGGAGCGTCATAAACATATCTTCACAGCCTATTAAAATGCTAGGCAGATGAGCAATCATGTCATGTCCTAGTACATCTAATGCAAGACTATGCTTAAAAGTCATGCCTCAATGCATTTTAATGGTGGAATTTTATGAAATCAGAGCTACCACAGTCATTGTTAAGCTTTTGATTACCTTCCACACGTTCATTATTTATGAATCACACAAAGCCTACTGACTGCAATGCAGAGAGATCTGAGCAAAGGTATGAAATGCAGTCAGTGATCCATGTTGCACTTTATGTTTATCTTTTATGCAACACAGTTTGGTTTGCCTCTTTAAAGACCCACTTTCATCTGCCTCTTTCCCCATTCTGCTTTCGAATCAGTAAAAATCTTTAGCCTACCTAAAACAAACAGGATGTGCGGCTCTCTGTTAAAGAGAAAATTCAGATTTTTTTTTTGTTTTTATTTATTTCGGGGATGAGTTGCAGCTCATCTAGCAGATTGATGCCTCTCCAGCACACCTAACTTTAGCGTGCTGACACGGACGTTATTGACGTTGTTCGGCTGAGAAAACAGTAAAAAAACTCCACATTCTTCTGCAAAAGAAGAAGCGTTTAATTTTGCGTAATATACAGCTGGATCCCATGAATAGGAACTTTCAAATCGCTAAAATCTGCATAAACAGAGACCTTTGTGTGGCTAGTTCTTAGTCTTCAACTTTTTTGAGATTTTCTTAGATTCTCTCTAAACTCGTTACAATAAAACATCTTTCTACTACAGGTAAGGAACTATTACACATAATAGCTTCATAGAACCTTGCTTCAAAAAATCTGAATCTCTTTAATGTCAATAAGCCACCGTTTTATAGGACTTCCCTCCTCATTGTGGTGTTGTAATCTTCTGCCAGATTCTTTTCTCTCACCTGCACACCAAAAGCATGTGCATTTAAATCACAGCAAACTTTTTACCAGTATTTTAGGGCCTGATCTACTAAAGGTTTGCGTGTATAAAAACTCTTCCAACTTTGATCGTGTGACCAAAGCTGATCTACTAACCAGGTGCAGAATAGCAGGCGCAGTCCATTTATTTCATCGTGTTTGTCTTCATGAATATGCAGAAAACATGCTGATTATCAGAACGTGCAAAATACTGAGGGGAAGATATGCAAATGTCGTTATTTAGCACAATCAATGTGGTTTATCAAGCATAACATGGATTGCGATCGCTGATTTGTGTCTGGCACAAACTGGCACAGCATTATGAACACATCTGCAATCCTTGTGGCGAGAAAGTGAGGCATGGGTACAATGAAGATGACGAACAGAGAGAACCGTCTGTGCCCGTGTCAACGTGTTTGGACCATCAGAAATAAAAATAGTAGAGAAATATCATCTCTCCAGCAATATTATTTTTGAGAGCTGATTTGGAGCCAGTCAGAAATAGAAGCCATGCCATGTAGAAAAACTCTGCAAACTCTTTGCATCTGCATCATTCCAGCCAGGGTTGTCAGATCGGACAGTTTTCAGCCCAAACACAAACTAAAATATGTATTTTGCCCCTTCAGCTATCTCTCAGCATAAAGTCAAATCTTAACAGTAAAGGCCTTCGGGCCAACACACCTCGGTGTAGCTTAGATGAACTCTTAACCCCATTTGGGGTATTTACAATTGACATTGACCAATATCATTTCACAGTGACCCTTGATTAATGCCTTTCACTGATTGATAATGTCAAGTTCAACAGATTCTCTACATTTCAAAATAAATGAACAAAAGGTATGAGTGCAAGGACACAACAGTTTATAGTAAGTTTTTAAGGTAACCTTTTCCATGTGGGAAACCTGCATAAACCTGGTCTCTAAACAGAACCAAATACATAATTCACAGTAACAATGTGTCATGGCAAACCCACGGGAGCTGGAACAGTTTGATTACTTTTTTGAAAGCGATCATATGCCAAGGGAGGGTTTGTGCAGTGAAAAATCACTTCATGTCACCAAAAAACAATTGAAACTATAAAAAATATATTCATAATGTATCTGTTTGTGATAAACTCTGAACTTTTCAAACACATAGTCTCAAAGAAAAACAGTCAGTCTCTGCATAGAATTAAAAATTAAAGATAAGCAAATCTATGCTAAAGTCCCTGACAGAGAAATGTGTATTTTCTTATTGTTTATATCGAATTTTAAGCTGCAATCAATGTAGCGCCCCTTATTTGGGATCTTAGTAAATCAGGCCCTTAGTGCATTAGCTAGAAGTTTTGTGCAGTACTGCCGCCTTGAGATGCCAGTAAGTAGTATAGTACTGCTGGTACAAACAAAGGAAAATATGCCTTATTATGTGACACTAGTTGCATGTACTATTTGAAATTTGAAGCTGTATCTCTGTCTGCGAAAAGGTGAGGGAGTGGTTTGCTGAAGTTCAGCGACGGTTGGACTTGGGGTTAGACCCCTTCCTGGAGCCGGCAGCAGGGAGAGCAGGTGGGGACAAAGCAGATGAAGAAGAGACACATGGAGAGACATCGGCGAACACAGAGGAGCAGGCTGACCCAGGGGTGGGAGATGAGGATGACGATGAAGACGAGGATGAG